>CAUYPK010085176.1:0-82631 GCA_963574355.1 Loris lydekkerianus | reverse complement strand
GTTGCGGGGGGGTGGCGTCCCATCATAAACAAAACCGGGGGGGGTTAAAACCAATAAACACCCTTTTTTTTTTTTTTTTTTTTTTTTTTTTTTTTTTTAAGATTTTTATATAAATTTTCCCACATGCTGGGTCATTGTTTTGCATGCTGATGAAGAACTACACAAACGAAACTAATAAGAGTTAAAATCAGCTTGCCTTCCCAAAGTAGAAGCAGGTTCTTGGAAGTTACAATTTAAGGTACTCCCCCCCCCCCCAAAAAAAAAAAAAAAAAAGTTGGAAATAAAACAAAACAAATTTAAGCAAAGAAGCACCCTGTGAAATGCCAAATGAGTCACTCCTTTTACCTTTGTGGGGTGGGCAGGGAGGGAAGAATTGGGGTTGGGCATATCAAACTAAAGATGACATCTTAATTTTACATTAAACATAAATGTAGTGGATATAATTTGATGTTTGTACTTTATTAGATTTAATTTCTAGGCCAAGATGTTATTTTTAAAGTGCAGTTTAAGGTTCAGGCATGCATTCTGGCTCATAGTGATTGAAAGTAATTTAAATTAGTGGGGAAGTAGCATGCTTGCATCACATAGAGTGAGGTTGGTATTCGTTTACCTATGTTGGCGCCAGTTTGTGTTGCAGTTTACCAATTCAATATAGCCCTGCATTTAAAATTCCTTTTTAAGATTTGTGGATTTTATTTTTATTAAGAATATAGATATATAAAGTACTGTAGTTTACAGCTAGGCCTTGAAATATCTTTTTTAGGATCTGTTAGGAATAAGATTGATATTGTATTGTGTGTAACCTGCACAATGTGGAAAGCTGATATACCTGTGCAAAATCTTTGCCTCTGTGCTGTCAGTGTGATGTGCTTTCTGCATGGTTATATACTACTAGTGATTTTATCAAAACTTCAAAATATAAATTACATGGTAAAAGATCTGTAAAAGGCTGCATAAATGTTAGTTGGCACATAAAGACAATTGTAGATGTTGAAAATGATTGCTATATTTCAGTGTTTATCCCCACTCAACATAATGCCTTCTAAGCTTTTTTTTTTCTTTCTTTCTTTTTTTTTTTTTTTCAAAGCATGATCTTAAAGATATGTTTAAGTTAATGGATGTAATGCAGGGTTCCTACACTGTATTGGCGCATGTTGGTGGCCCTCTGTGCCCTAGATATATGCACACAGGGTGCAAGTTAAAAGCTGCAGAGTGAAAGTTGGTTTGGATCCTCTTCATTTCATTTGTTTAGCTTTTCTGTTATTTTTCTCTACTTACATGTATTCCTGTGAATAAATCCTTGTTAAGTTAACCCTTTACTTTTCCTTTCATGTGTATTTTCTTATATACTGTGAATGTGAAACCTAACTGGTACACTTGATCTTGTGTCCATATGAAAGTGCAAGTCTTTATTAATTTGGATTGCCTGAACATTGTATCCCATGATGATGAAGGAAAATGGAGAGATTTTTCTTTTTAACTCTGCTGGTCAGAGATGAAGCCACACCTTTCCATTTTTCAATGCTGCATATTTAATCTGCAACAAAAATGTTAAGCCATAACAGCCTTTTTATATTTTAGTTTGTCACCTTTGCATTGCAGAATAAATACTGAATAACCATTTTTATAAGCAGTTGCTCCTCTTTGCATGGTTCTATTCTCTAAACGTGTTGAATGATACAGCCATTGCACTGAAGTTTGAGCTGTGTGTGTGTGAATTTAAAAGTACTGTTTCAAAAAATTTCAAATGCATGGTAGCATGCAGAAAGGTTTTTGTGTGTGTGTGTGTGTTTTGTTTTTTTGTTTTTTTTTTTTAAACATGTTCTTTCACCTTCCTTTACTTTGGCTTCACAAATTTCAGTCTGTAGATCCTGAAATTAAATTATTTTATAATGCCCAATTTTTATATAAGTTGGATTCAAAGGGTTTGTGGCGTTTTGCTTTCTAGTACCATTGCTTCCTTAGAAGCCAAAAAAGTGATTCCTATTTAGTCTTTGATAAACTGCATAGGGCAGCTATTTTATTCTACAGTGTCATCCTGTAGTTCTTCAAATACTTTTTAGAATCTAATAGTACAGATATTTTAATATTCTGGAATAGGTAATATTTTAAATGAAAAGAAATGGCCAGATTTTTCTCTAAACAGGCAAAAACAACCTTTAGTAAAGTTACATGAACCTCTGATTCACAATTTTATATTCACTAAAGCAGTATTGTCACCTGATTAAAATTAGTTTAAGTTAAGTAGATTAAATACCACTTTAAGGATGTGTTCATTTTTGTGGTCACTTGACCTGTTTTTAAATTGAAAGGAAATTTAATTAAATAGAAAATAAAAAATAAGTAAATAGGACTGACAACCTGAGGGTGAGTTGGGGTTTTTCTATTTTTTTCTCCCTAGAGGTTATTGTTTCTTTCCTAATTTATATTATATTTCAGATACATAGTGTAGCACAGGAATTTGCAGAATCCATTTAAGTTATCTATTGAGGTAAGCTCTGATTTAGCATTTATTGTGATAAAACCTAGTACATCATGGGATATATGTAAAACAACTTAATTTTTGTGGTGTAGTCTTAATAGTTTTGAATGTTGACTGAATGTGAAATTGTGAGTTTGTCTTTGTTACATTCCAGTGTTTCTGCCTCTTGGCATGCTTAAAGCACGGCTTACGTACTTCATCTGCTCCTTACACACTAAAATGCTCTTAGTGTGCTTAACTACAAAAATAGCCGCTGCTAAGTGATGTAGATTTTCTACTTGAATATTTTTATGTTGTAGGAACCTCAGGAGGTCAGTGTTTACTGTTTTATATATGCCTTCTTTTTCCTGTTTGAGCTTCTCTCTCTGAAGGATTCTAACAGAATAAAAGCTGCTGATCAACCTAAGTTGGAAACAGAAAGTATATTTAATATAATTTAAATGCATATTTGGCAGTTCCATGTTACAGCCCATTAGCAAGTAAACTTTGTGCCACAAGTATCATTTATTCAAGAAAGAATTTTACTTTTTGTATTGTCTAACCTCTTTAATGACTTCATACTGTGTAAAAAGAAATCACTTTTTAAATATTTTTAGTTGGTTATTTCCCAAATAATCAACATGTAAATAATCTTTAAGAGCCAGTTCTGATGCTTTACATTATTGCTACTTGATTTTGTTATGCAAGTTATATTTCAGAAGAATAGATTTTTAAAACACTTAACCAAGCCATTACATCTTTAAAACAAAACAAGTAGCATACGTTTTGTAATTAACATATTGATAAACACTGTGATGGATTTTTTTTTTTTTTTGCTAATTTTTTTCATTGATCTGAATTGCTTAAATTGCATATATTGTAAAATAGGATCAGATGTATATTTTAAAGCAATTTCAGCTAACTTTCCTCTTGAAATGCTTTGTCGACTCAGTTATAAAATATTCAGATACAAGTTTTATCTCAGGTTAATACTCCTGTATCTTTTTTACTTTGGTGACATACGCTTATAAAGGGTCATCATACTTAAATTCTTTGGGTTTTCGTGTATTTCATTGAGATTCATTATCATGCTTCCTATCAGTCTAGCAGACAGTGGTGGTATAAAGCCATCCCCACAGTCCTTTTGCATGCAGGTATACCTAAAAGAGAGTTAAATTTGGTCCTCATTCTCTCTAAACCCTCCAATAAGAAAGTAGAAGATTGCTTCTCTATATAAAATTATCCTGCAAAGCAGAAATGCCAAAATTAAACTAATTATGTCTTAAACCCTTAAATATATGTCCTTTGCCGTGAAAAGGCAAGAAAAAGTGTTTTAGGGTTTTTTGTTTGTGGGTTGTTTTTTTTTTGTTTGTTTGCTTCGTGTAGTTAATCTATATTATTCATATTGAATGTATTAACAGATAATGGTGCAAAAACATTCTTCCCAAGAGAAGAGTGTATCATGCATAATTGCAGTTTCAATCCTTCCTTTGGTATAGTACTTTAAGACACACAGCTTTGCTTATTGAATTATTTTTGCAAGTAATACAAGAGGGGAAAACACTAATTGTTGCTACTAGTGATCTTAATTAAAATGTAGGCTTGTATACTTGAAGAGAACTGTGGTCTTCAGATAGTTAAGGGCCTGGGATAACTTAGGTGAAAAGTCAGATCAGTAATGAGCTGTGTTAACAATATTATCTGGTAACAATGCAATGCAATATAGCAATGTATTATTAGTGCATTTCATACTATATTAAATATTCAGATACTTCTAATGCCTCTTTAAAATTTTTACATAAAAGTTAGTTTTACTCACCTGTACGCTTTCCAGGTTACTTGTGACTAATTTTTTCGGTCTTATATAGATCTTTCCCCCGTTGGCATTACTTATGTAGATTTATGCCTAATTATTATACATATAAATTTTTAAGCTATACATTTAAATTACAGCAACTGTTGTGGTTTGTATCCCAGAATGTATTGGTTTTTTTTAAAAGATGCATAATAGTTGAAGGTATGCATGATTTTGAGAGGTTAAAATGGTGATTTTTTTTTTTCACCTCTTTTTACATTTTAAAAGCAAGCCAAATCTGTTTGCCAAGCAGTATATTGCTAATTAGAAAACCAGTAGTAGTATTCCTTTTACTACAGTTTTGATTTATTTGCCATAGAATTTCCTTGTACTGTGGCTTGGTATTATATAGGATTAGGTATTTTATAAGTCTTATATCTTTCAAGATTACTATATAACGTGGTTAGCCTATAAGGCAATCAGTGTTGGTCCCCTTCTAATAGCAGCCTCATAAAGGGTTCCACTGTACTTTCCTCAGAATACTTTGTTGTTTTCATTTGTGGATATATAACCAAATTGAGCTTGGATGATTTTAATGGAGATAATTAGATAATACTGTGTGCTTAATTTTACTTAATAGAATACCATCTTGTGAGAACAGACGTTTAAATGACTTCACTTCCTATTATACAACAGTTTTACACGTAATATGTTAACATCGGGTGCAATAATTTAGTAGTGTTAGCTTTAGTTATAAATAACTGGATCTTTCTGCTGACAACTTAGGTTGTATGAGTTATGCTTAAAAGCTTTAAATCTGATGTTTCCTGTACCTGCCACACTATGTTAGAATGTGTCCTTCAAACATACCCTCTTACAACTTCTCAAACTGTACTAAATTGATATTTCTTGAAGTCTAACTCTGTGCTAACAGATCTTCATTTTAAATAGAATACGGTTTTAATTTTTGATAAGCTGCTGAATTTTAAAGAGAGTTTTTTGGGGCCACCAAATATTTTGGATCATGCAGAGAATATATATTGTACTGTAGTAATTTTGTATTTACATTTGTATGATGTGACATAATAGATGTGAATGTTAATCACTGCTTGACTATGTTAATAAAGTTGTTTAACTATAGATGTTGCACTCTGATTTTTAATGAAAGGAAATGAGCTTATTTTCTCCTCCATTTTGGGTCCAGGTAGATCTTGTGGGGGGGGTTTCTTGTTATTTTGTTTAAAGTTTTTTCCTTTTAGCTTACACATTAGTACACTCTTGTTTAGCATCATTTATTCTTTAAATCTAGTATTTGCTTATTTGTATAGTATAGCAAAAACTGATTTTCCCCACAGTTTAACTTAATTTCTGTTACTGATAAATTTTAAATAATTGATTCTAGGTTCATCTGTTTGAGAATGGGGAAGATACTATAAAAAGGAAAGTAAGGTGAAATTGTGAATATAAAACACTGATTTAAGGACAGATTGCATGAGTGTGTATGAATGAATGTCTATTTAAGGCTTCCTGTCTATCCTTCAAAAAATAAGACTTATAATTTTGGAAATTAACATTTATAAAAGTTTCCTCTTCAGGTTTTTACTCCATTAATACAGTTGCATGATGCTAATTAAAATTAAATCTATTACTACATTTCAGGGAATATATGTAAATAATTGTCAAGTAGTCTTTAGAGATTTTAGAGCATTTTAGACCAGGAAGGAACCTAAAATTAAATCAGTGTACCTCAAAATCTTTTCAGTGAATTTGGGGATTTTTTTTTTCCCTTGGTTACCTACATATGAAAATATTCAAGATACTTCCATTGTGTTGACAAGAAAATTGGAACTTGAGTCTCATATACTAAAGTACTTCTTTAAGAAATACTTTGTGAGAAAAAAATAATTTGTGATTTCAGAATTTATGACTTATTAAAATTAGCCTAACCATTTTATTAAGAGTCTGATTTGCTGCTACAGTCTTAAGGAAATTGTGCCAAAAGCCAAAAAGCCTTTCTTTGTTTAGTATTAAAGACTTAAGTCCTATCAGTTTTATGCAGATGATCTCCCCCCCCCATCAAAGTGATTAAACTTTTTTGGATATAGGTCTGTCTCTTGCCTAGGTTAAAGTGAAGTGGCATCATCATAGCTTATTGCGACGTTAAACTCCTGGGCTTCATAGCAGTCCTCCCTCAGCCTCCTGAGTACATGGGACTTCAGGCATGCACCGCCCCACTTGGCTAATTTTCTTCTGCTCCAGAGAGTAAGGTCTTCTGTTACCCAGGCTGGTCTTGAGCTCGTTACCTCAGGCAGTCCTGCCTTGGCCTCCCAATTTGTGCTAGGATTTGCAGGTGTGAGCCCCTGAACCCAGCTAAATCATCTTAATTTTCTAATGGCATACATTTTTACCTTACAATAAATTCATAACCTGACTTTCAACAGTTTACATTTCATGTATTTCTTTAGGGCTGCCCAGAAGGGTGACAGCACTGTATAACTCTTGACTCGGTGCCTGTGGCTCAAGCAGTTATGGTGCCAGCCACATACACCTGAGCTGGCAGGTTCGAATCCAGCCCGCGCCCACCAAACAACAATGACAACAGCAACCAAAAAATAGCCAGGTGTTGTGGCAGGCGCCTGTAGTCCCAACTATTTGGGAGGCGGAGGCAAGAGAATCATTTGAACCCAGGAGTTGGAGGTTGCTGTGAGCTGTGACGCTACGGCACTCCACCCAGGTCGACAGCTTGAGGCTGTGTCTCAAAAAAAAAAAGAACTATATAGCTCTCGAGTTTGGATTTCCTTTGCATAATTGACAATGGAATATGGGAATTGCTGAGGCTCTGCTATTTTTTAGTCCTTCCTCTCTGAATCTGTTAACTTGAGAACCACCTTGAAACATGTATTCAGTTTGACATAAGCACAATTTGGAAATTTAACACAATTTCTAAGTCATAAGTAAGAATGCTACAAGGAATTGTTATACCTAAGAACCTTTAGGTTTTATGCCAGTCAATGAAATTCACTTATATTAATAGCAATCTTACTCTGATGATTTAAATTTTAAGTAATTTCTAGTTTTATGTTGCTTTTTGAACTTACTTTATTACCAAGTAATTTTATTTAAAAGGCAAGTAATCGTTTTAAATGAATTTTAATACAACTATCCAATGATACATTATTGTTAATATTTCTATGGATGGGGCAGCGCCATATACCAGTTCAAACCCGGCCCCAGCCAAACTGCAACAAAAAAATAGCCAGGCTTTGTTGGCGGACACCTAAGCCCAAGAGCTGGAGGTTGCGGTGAGCTGTGTGATGCCACAACACTCTACTGAGGGTAGAAAAGTGAGACTCTGTCTCTACAAAAAACATATATATATTTCTATGGACATACGGTGAATTTGTGTATTGTTTTTAGTTGCACTGTATCCACATTTCCTGGTCAACAAATATACATTGACATTCTATGTAGTTGTCTGTAAACAATTTATGTAATTGTCTTACTGTTGTTGGACATTCAGAAGTTATTTCTTTTTTCAGTTTTTTGGCCAGTGCTGGGTTTGAACCTGCCACCTCTGGCATATGGGGCTAGTACCCTACTTTGAGCCACAGGTGCCGCCCTCAGAAGTTATTTATAATTTTTCACTCTTAGAAATAAAGTTGTAGGCTGAGCACAGTGGCTCACATCTGTAATCCGAGCACTCAGAGAGGCCTAGCCAGGTATGGATAGCTGGAGCTCAGGAGTTCTAGGCCGGCTGAGCAAGAGCAAAACCCAGACCCAATCTCTGCTAAAAATAGAAAAAGTAGCCCAGTGTGTGACAAGAGCCTCTAGTCCCAGCTACTTGGAAAGCTAAGGCAGGAGGATCCCTTCAGCCCAAGAGTTAGAGCTCACAATGAGCTATGTTGATGCTGAGGCATTCAACCCCAGGACAACAGAAGAAGACTGTC
Organism: Loris lydekkerianus; assembly: GCA_963574355.1. Classification (NCBI taxonomy): domain Eukaryota; kingdom Metazoa; phylum Chordata; class Mammalia; order Primates; family Lorisidae; genus Loris; species Loris lydekkerianus. The sequence continues at coordinate 74,428 of CAUYPK010085176.1, read as the reverse complement.
TCAAGACAAAAAAAAAAGTGAGCGTGGGCGGCGCCTGTGGCTCAAAGGAATAGGGCACCAGCCCCATATGCCAGAGGTGGCTGGTTCAAACCCAGCCCCGCCCAAAAACTGCAAAAAAAAAAAAAAAAAAAGTGTCCCGTGCTTAAATGTTTACATACATCTGCAGTGATTTCTTAGTGGAATTTACTGGGTCAGAAGGAGTTGGTATAGTCAAATTACCTTTCAGTTAACTTGTACCAATTTTTATGTTCAGCACCTACTGCAGTGGGTACTGTCACGTGTGCTGTAAGTTGGGATAGATGTGGGATAGATGATGTCACGTGTGCTGTAAGTTGGGATAGATGTGGGATAGATGTGGGATAGATGATCATGATTTTCTAACTTTGTATTTGGGAATCTTAAGTGAAACATGTTTTCACATTATTTAACAGTTTTATGTTTTGTTGTTTTTTTTTTTTTTGTAGAGACAATCTCACTTTATCACCCTCTGTAAGAGTGCTGTGGCATCACACAGCTCACAGCAACCTCCAACTCCTGGGCTTAAGTAATTCTCTTGCCTCAGCCTCCCGAGTAGTGGGACTACAGGCACATGCCACAACACCCGGCTATTTTTCTTGTTACAGTTTGGTCGGGGCCAGGTTTGAACCCACCACCCTCGGTATATGGGGCTGGCACCCTACCCACGGAGCCACAGGCGCCGCCCAGTTTTAATGAATCTTATATAGCAGATAGCGTTCCCTGGTCTGGTGGAACTTTCTATTGTAAGGAGATAGATAAGTAAAATAGTGTTACATGGTAGCAGGTGCTAATGAGAAAAAGGCAGGAGATGGAAGATAATGGTGATAGGAGGGAGAGGCTTGCTATTTCAAATGAGGTAAGGAAACAGAAGGTTTGGGAAGGTTTCATTTGAGTAAAAACCTGGTGGAGTGAGCCTGTGGATGTCTAGAGGAGAGTATTTCAGGTAAAAGGAACAATAAGGACAGATGCTCCTGAGACAGTAATGTATTTGATGTATATTGCAAATGAAAAGCACTCAGAGCAAGGGGGAAGAGTAGTAAATTGGATCTAAGAGGTAACTGAAGGCCAGATGGTTTCTTTTTTCCAAAAGAAGCATAGATTCTTACTTAATGTTGTATATCAATATAAATTACATATGCAAAAAAAAAAAAAAATCTTAAGAACCATCTTGCTTCCAAAACAGCACCTTGCAAAAAGAGAGAGATTGAAAGCATAATGTATTACAATTCTGTTATATTCCGTGGATCTGTTTTGATTTTTTTCCTTAATAACCAGAACAGTAGGCCCAACAGGAAAAATATCTATAGTGAGTAGAGTTCCAAAACTAGTGAATTCGGCATAATGGTAAAGAGACTACAATGAAAGTGCTTTGTTAAGTAAAGTTCAGAGAAAGCAAATGAGCAGAATTCTATTAGCATTTAACAGCTTAGCATGTAATAGGAGTAGTAGGGAAGGTCAGAGTAATTTCAGCAGGTTCCAAATTCCTGAAGAAAGAATCCTGAGTGCTACAAAGGAAGAATATATAGAAAAGGGGCAGAATTCTTATAAATACTTTTGAGAGATTAAAAAAATAAAACATTCACAGAAAAAGATATGCCAAAAATCCCAGAGGGTTTACAACACTGGAGTGGTTTACTAGGCAAGTCCACCATGGCGCTGCCCCAAAAGGACAGGACAGGACAATGAAGGCAGGCCAGATGGTATTGGTCAGTGTTACACTTGAATGTAAGAAGGGGCCATTGAAGGGGTTTGGGGTGATATAATTGATTAGGAATAGATTATAGCTCAAGGTAGAAGCAGATAGAGTGCTTGGGTTGATACTGTGAACAGGGGAAAGGTATTGATGCTTGAATCAGGGTGTTAGTGGGGAAGGTAAAAAGTAGTTGGATCATCTGGCTGTGTTTGAAGGAGGAATCAGTCAAATTTGCCAACATACTGGGTATGGGTTGTGAGGGGAAAATTATGGATGGCTCTCAAGACTTCAGGTCTGGCTTGAGCAGCTAGAAGGATGGAATTGGGCCATTAACCAGAATAGGAAAGGTCGAGCATTGGTTGAGACATCTGTGAGGTGAAGTAAAGTAAGCAGTTTTGGAGTTTGGAGAAATAGGCCCAAAATGAGACTGGAAATGGGTATGTAAATGGTGCCTCAAACTGGGAAACAAGGACATTTGGCAATTGGAAAAATTAACAATGGCAGAGACTAAACCTGAAACACTCCAAGTGAAGAAAACCAAAGGAACATAGTATTGTGGTGTATAGGTGGTGGTCTAGGCTGAGAATTTACTTTGCATTTAACAATGTGAAGTCATAGATTTTGGCAGATTCTTGCATGGCTATAGAAGCAGCGAAATGAATGCCCTGTCATTCCTCTCTCCAAAGTTTATTAGAGAGTTTGAGCTTCCATTTTCCTCAAGTCCAAGTTAAATGGCTTTGCTTTTTTTTTTAAAAACTGAATTGTTAGGAAATTCGGAAGTTTGTGAGAAGTGAGTAGGCCAAAGTGGCCTCAGATAGATTACTTCCCTAAATGGTTAACCAGCATATGTCAGAATTTGTAATTAAACACTTAACATGCCTACAAAAAATGAGTGACTAATTTTTGTGACTAGACAAGATTATTGTATTTTTTTTATTCATTTTGAGACAAAGTCTCAAGGTGTCGCTTTGAGTAGAGTCCTGTAGCATCACAGCTCACAGCAACCTCAAACTCTTGGGTTTAAGCGATCCTTTTTCCTCAGCCTCCCAAGTAGCTGGGACTACAGGCGCCCACCACAACACCCGGCTATTTTTTGATTATAGTTGTCATTGTTGTTGGGTGGGCCCTGGCCAGATTCAAACCCGCCAGCTCTGAGCTACAGGCGCCGAGCCAGCAAGTTCATATGAAAAAGTTAGGCAAACCAAAAAATTATTTTAAAAAGTAATTAGGGTGTGGGACAATCCTGATAATTTTTAAATTGTGACTACAAGGTAACTAAAACTGGTGATGCATATTAGGCAGCTTAAAAGAGCTATATCCTGAAGTAAATCTAAATACACATGAAACTAGCATATTTTACTTCATATTAATGAAAAAGTGGTTTATTTGGGTGTTATGAAAACTGGGTGGAAATATTTGCAAAGAAAGTTGGATTCGTATCATACTGCATACCAGAATTGTAGATGGCTCAAAGAAAAGTACAACAGGCTCTGCATCTGTGGCTCAAGCAGCTAAACGCCAGCCACGTACACCTGAGCTAGCAGATTCGAAGCCCACCAAACAACGACAGTTGCAACCAAAAAATAGCCGGGCGTTGTGGCGGGCGCCTGTAGTCCCAGCTACTTGGGAGGCGGAGGCAGGAGAATCGCTTGAGCCCAGGAGTTGGAGGTTGCTGTGAGCTGTGATGCCACAGTACTCTAACAAGGGCAACAGCTCGAGGCTCTGTCTCAAAAAAAAAAAAAAAAGAAAAAGAAAAAGTACAACATTAAACTTTAAATTTCTTAGTAATGTGGGGTAGGCATTTCTAGATAATGAGACAAAACCCCAAGGTCTTGAAAGAAAAGATTGACTTTATACAAAATTTTTATAACAGTTCAAAACCATAGGGGAAATTTGGCAGGCTCCTTTCACAGAACAGAAAATGGTTAATTTCCTAAGTTACAAAGCACCACAAGTCAATAGGACAACCCAATAGGAAAAACAGGCAAAGGGTACAAATAGTCCATGGGAGATACTCAGTCACTTGAACTCTTAACTACAATTAGATTGCTTCTGCCTATTGACAAAGGGCAAAAAGGCTTAGTAATAGGCTCTTTTATCTAGGGAATATAGAAATGGGTATTCATACATAGGTAGTGAGTGGGAGTAAATTAAGTACAAGATGAATTTTATATATCCTTGACCTATAAAATTATCCCCCAAGTACTTAGCCTATGTGATAGCTCGTACACAACTGGAAAGGTACTAAGGATCTTCGCATTCACAGAATTGGTAAAGTTCAAAAGCTCACATTATACCAGTTGTTGATACTGTGTGATGGAGGAACAAGAGCTTAGAATTCTGATTTAGTACAATTACTTTGGAAACCAGTTCGTCATTACCTAATAAAGTTGACCGATTGGACACCTAAGAAACAGTTTCTCCCCCCTCCCCTCAAAGTGTATATATACCTCACAACTATGTATGCCAGGAAACAATATGTCAGCATTGCAGTAGCAGAAGTAAAGGAACTCAAATGCCTGATAGAAGTGAGTGAATTAGTGCTGAGCAAAAGAAATCAGTCTCAGAATACTGTATATGCACTAAAGTCATTCTAGAAAATGTAAAAACTAAGCCATTGACGTGTATAATGCAAAATTAATATGATTACATTTTTGAGAGAAAGCTAATGATGCAATAATGAAGGGTCTAGGTGTTGGGTACATAGATAATTCATTTTATTCTTTAGTAAACTTCCTTAAGTACTTTTGCTCACTTTGAAGGCACTTTTTCCCAAATAGGAAAGTTTATCTAAGACGCTGGCTTCTCTACATTTACTTCCTTATTTTCAAAGGCCTCATTTTCTTCCATGTGTGCTAGGATTTTAAAAGCATTTCTATTTTTGTTAAACCTACACTTTTATCAACTGTAGGCATGCACATTTTCTTTTAAGTTTTTTGTTGTTGTTTTTGTAGAGACAGAGTCTCACTTTATCACCCTCAGTAGAACAGCTCACAGCAACCTCTAACTCCTGGGCTTAGGTAATTCTCTTGCCTCAGCCTCCTGAGTAGCTGGGACTACAGGCGCCCGCCACATTACCCGGCTATTTTTTTGTTGTTGCAGTTTGGCCAGGGCCGGGTTTGAACCCGCCACCCTTGGTATATGGGGTCAGCGCCCTTTCTTTAAGTACTTAAACTTTAATTTTCTTGAAATTCTCTTAAGGATCTTAAGATAAAGCTTAAACTATACCTGGTGACATAAATAAAAATACTTCCGCTAGAGGGAGCCATTTACCTAGATTAACCCTGGAATGTTAGTATAGACTATGTCTTGTAGGAATTTAAGGTATATACATATAATGAGCATACTTCTACCACTTAGACTTTTTTCCCTCAATATAGCATTTTTCCACAACAATAACAATTTGTACATCTTTTAGGGCAGTTTTTAAATTGCCATTCTTACCCTGGGATTCAGGGAACCTTCCAAATGTTTCCATGACTCCCAAGTATAGGATGTCTGATCTAAATAGGGCATCTCAAACATTAATGTACATATGTGTCGCCTGAGAGTCTTGTTAAACTACTTTGATTAAGTCTGGATTGGCCCTGAGAGTGGGCGTTTCTCATAGGCTCCCAGGTCATGACTTGCTGCTTGTTTATGGACCACTTGAAGTTAACCAGCACCTAGAAGGTTCTTAGGGAAGTGTGAAGTTCTTTCATAACATGAAAACTTCACAAGAGGACAAGTGCTTTGTATTTTTGTTTGCTTAAATGTCTATAGTAGCCTGAATAATTCCTAAAAGTAGATGCTCGATAAATATTTGTTGAGTGAATGAGGACAGTGTCTAAGTGCTTTAAGTACATTGACTCATTTCTCTCTCTCTCTCTCTCTCTCATACACACACACCCTGTGCGCACACAGCTCCTGCCCCGTTGACTTCTGTGTTCTTCAAACACAAAGTGAGGAGAGAGCCTTATGGCCTTTATACCAGCTGGGCATGGCTGCATGCTCCTGTATCCCAGCTACTAGGGATGCTGACATGGGAGGATCACCAGAGCCCTGGAGTTCCAGGCTGCAATGAGCTATGGCAGCACTGCTGCACTGCAGCCTGGGCAACAGAATAGAGTCTCCAAACACGGGGGAGGAGCTGGGTTTGAATCATCTCTCTTACATCTGAACTGCTCTTGCCTTTTTTTTATTCCCATGGCTGGCTCCTTTTGTTCATACATTAGGTTGAATATCGCCCTCCCACAAGGGCCTTTCTTCAGCACCCACTTTAACCTACAAATAGTTACCTGTTATATATCTCTGTTTTCCTCTTTTTTTTTTTTTGTTTTGTTTTTGAGAGAGTCTTACTTTGACACCCTCAGTGACAAAGTTTTCTTTTTTCGTTCTACCTTATCTTTTTATGTGTCACTTAAAATAGTGGAACCTTGAAACTCTTGGGCTCAAGCGAGTCTCTTGCTTCAGCCTCCCAAGTCCATAGCTGGGACTATGGGCTCGTGCTCAGCTATTTTTAGAGACAGGGTCTCGCTCTTGTTCAGGCTGGTCTCAAACCTGTGAGCTCAATCAATCCACCTGCCTCAGCCACCCAGAGTGGTAGGGTTACAGGCATGAGCCACTGCGCCCGGCCTCCTGTTTTATTTTTCTGTGTAACATTTGTTTAGTCATCATATCTGAGTCTCTTCCAATCTGTGATAGTTTGTCTTGTTTTTCATATCTTGACAGTTGAGTATTTAGATATTTTGCAGAATACTTCTCAATGTGAGGTAGTCTTTGATATTTTCTCGTTATTAAACTAGAGTTAAAGCATTTGGGGAGGAATATAGGTGAAGTGTCCTTGTTGCATGATATCGGAGTACATGATATCCACATGAATTGTCACTGGTCATAACTTTGATCATTTTGTTAAGGTGATGTCTACCAGGTTTCTCTGCACTAAAGTTATAACTTGTCCCTGTCCATATTCCATTCTTCAAAAGTGAGTCATCGAGTACAGCCTTCACTCAAGAAGACCAGAATTAGGGCGGTGCCTGTGACTTAGTGGGTAGGGCGCCAGCCTCATATACTGAGGGTGGTGGGTTCAAACCCGGCCCCGGCCAAACTGCCAGGCGTTGTGGTGGGCGCCTGTGGTCCCAGCTACTTGGGAGGCTGAGCCAAGAGAATCGCCTAAGCCCAGGAGTTGGAGGTTACTGTGAGCTGTGTGATGTCATGGCACTCTATTAATAGAGGGTGATAAAGTGAGACTCTGTCTCTACAAAAAAAAATCAGAATTAAATCCCACCTCCTAGAAGGGGAAATGTCTGCATGTATTATTTGGAATTCTTCTCTAAAGATGATGGTCCCATCTCCCTTATTAATTAACATTCCTATCAGTATGGACTCATGAGGATGTGTTATATTCTGGGTTATAATCCAGTATCATTTTGTGGTTCAAATTATTTGGACTTAGATCATTAGGACCACTTTTAGGGTGGTTTACTGTGTACTTTTCACATGCAGGGGTCCTCAAACTTTTTAAACAAGGGGCCAGTTCACTGTCCCTCAGACCGTTGGAGGGCCGGACTATAGTTTAAAAAAAAAAAAAAAACAAAACTATGAACAAATTCCTATGCACACTGCACATATCTTATTTTGAAATAAAAAAACAAAACGGGAACAAATACAATCACACCACCTCATGTGGCCGCGGGCTGCAGTTTGAGGACCCCTTCCTACTTTCTGCCACTACGTGATGCTCATCTTGTATGTTTCTTGCCCCAGCCCTCGAATCAGCTAGTTCTCTAAGGGGCCCTGGTTCTTTTTATCAGAGAATGGCATTTAGAAAACAAGATCTAAAAACGTACAATAGAAAACAAGATCTAGGTGTTGTGCATGCTGACTGCTACTGCCACTTTTCTAGTCCTCTCGGACAGGGTAAGGAAATAAATATGTGCATACTAATCTCCACATACCTGTATTTCTCTATTATTATATAAAAAGAAAAATTGGTATCTTTTAATCCCCACCACCTTCACTTTGCTTATTTGTAATTTATTTCTTTAAAGGTAATAAACCTGGTTCCAGTTATCTTCAGTGTATTATTTGCTCAACTCTAACAAACATGTAGTTTCAGAATTGCATACCACTATGAGAAACAAATTTACCAATGAGGGTACAGTTTTTCTTTTTTTAAAGGCAAGATCTCTGTTGCCTGGTCCAGAGTGCAGTGTCATCGTCATAGCTCACTGCAAGCTCCAACTCCCAGGCTGCAGCAATTCTGCTGCCTCAGTGTCCCCAGTGTTTGGGATGACAGGCATGCAGCATCAAGCCTGGCTAATTTTCCTATTCTTTGTAGAGACGAGGTCTTGCTATGTTATTTAGACTGCTTTCAAAACTCCTGGCCTCCCAAAGTGCTAGAATTGCAATTGTGAGTCACCGTGCCTTACAGAATTTTTCCTAAGTTACTTTGTTTACCTTTTTCCATCATTCCCTTCAATGAGATTATGATGTACACTTGTAGGAAAGTTAAATTCACTTGTCTCAATCTGCATTTTGTCCTTGGATTCCCACATCCCCAACTTCCTGATCCAAGATTTTTAAAATCTGTATGTAGTAAAAGTTCTCTTTTGACAAATACCAAATCATGTTCTTCACTACCACCAAAACAGTTCTTTCACCCTGAAATATTTCTCCATACAGCCCATTTGTACTCAGCCACTCTTCCCCCAATCTTTGGCAACCACTCACATATTTTCCATGGGCACTGGTTGATCCAACATCCTTTCTCTAATATTCATTCCATGTTCTTACTCTCAGCTAATGATTCAGTTTGCTGGACTTCTTTAGAGGAGTAAGCCGCCTTCTCTAAAGCACACTCAACAGTCAGTTGGTGTAGCAAATACTGTTGGTGCCCATCCAGATCTTTGTAAAGCCAATCTGCCGTCTCCCAGCTGCATCGTGCTCCTTACCATTGTTATTGGCTGACTGGCATTCGTTCCTTAGAAATTCCTTCAGACAGCAGAATCCATGAGAGTAGCCAGACATACCATCATTCCTACTGACCAATTTGGGAAATTTGTACTTACTGTCCCCCCAACTGTAGAGTCCATGGATCTAGACGTCTTGGTTCCCAGAGAAGAGGGGCTTCCACAGAGAACACAGAGTCTTGCTAACTGCTCCTTGGTTACTTTAGGCTTTTCAAGCCAATAAACCAGCAGGCAAAAAAGGGACTTATCTGACGGGCAGGGATGATTGCTTCTAGTTATAAGAAGGTAGAACTTCTACTAAGTAATAGGAGTGGAAAGGAACGTGGCGTTCACGTGATCCACTGGGGCTGCTTACCCGCTTGCTGCTACTCCCAAGCATATTTACTCCAGTTCAGGAAGGGGAGATAACTCCAGGTGGGCTTGTGGACCCATTGTGTTTGATCTATCAATCACTAAGAGTAAAGTACAGGGTGTCCCTAAAGGCGTCAAACAGGGAAAATGAGAAATTGTAGCCCAAAGTAGCTTTATTTACAATTACAAAATTTTACAAAATATTCCCTGTGTTGCCAGCCCCTTTGTAAAATTTTGTAATGAATAGATGGTAAATAAAACTACATTTAGCTACAATTTTCTGTTTTCCCTACCAAATGGTTACTTTAGGGACACCCTGTATATTAAAATCTCCTGTCAGGATTGCGGATTTTTCTATTTCCCTTTGTAGTTTTGTCAATATTTATATTATATAATTTGAAGATGCTTTATTATGCATATATAAATTAGTCATTTCCTAGGAAATTAAATTTATGAATACAAATTAATAAGAATGTTATTTATAAATAAATTTATTAATTTATCTTTTGGTTTGTACTGCCTGATGCATATTTTCTTTTTTTTCTAATCTTTTATGTACTTAAAATAGCAATTAAAAAGCATAATTGGACCGAGTGCAGTAGCTCATGCCTATAATCATTGCACTTTGAGAGGCCAAGGTGGAAGGTTTGGTTGAATCTAGAAGTTTGAGACCAGCCTGAGCAAGAGCAAGATCCCATCTCTATAAGAAAATAGAAAAATTAGCTGGATATGATGGCATACATCTGTAGTACCAGCTACTCAGGAGGCTGTGACAGTAGAATTGTTTGAGCTCAGGAGTTTGAGGTTGCAGTGAACTGCGCCGACATCATTGCAGTCTAGCTGAGGCTACATTGCAACACTCATTTAAAAAAAAAAAAAAAAATTGATTCCTTTTCTGAATATTTATGTTCGTTTGTTCTTTACAAGGTTTTTGTTTCTAATCCTTATCTTAAACATTGTTATCGTTATTATAAGTCTTTTTAATTTTGTGAAGGCAAAAAAAAGTAAACCTAATTAGCACATGCATATGTAAAAATTTAAATTTAAATTAAAAAAAAAAAGAAGTACATATCACCACTTGTACCATATTGGTAGGAGTAGACCACACAACACTGTGAATGCTAAGAGGTAGGATTATTAGCGGCCATCTTGGAGGCTGACTCCCATAACAATAAAAACTATCCATTGAAAAAACAAAACCAAACCATAATTTTCTGGTTTGTCTATCAGAAAAAAATAAATACAAAAGTTTTTAAAAAACATTTTTAGGCTCGGCGCCCGTAGTACAGTGGTTACAGCACCAGCCACATACAACAAGGCTGGTGCATTCAAACCCAGCCCAGGCCAGCTAAAACAATGACAACTGCAACAACAACAACAACAAATAGCTGGGCGTTGTGGCAGGTGCCTGTAGTTCCAGCTACTCAGGAGGCTTAGGCAAGAGAATCGCTTAAGCCCAAGAGTTGGAGGTTGCTGTGAGCTGTGACACCATGCCGCTCTACCAAGGGCAACATAGTGAAACTCTTGTCTCAAAAAAAAAAAAGATTAAAAAAAATTTTTAAGCATAATTGTATTTGCTTTTTATTTTTTTACTTTTTATTTCTTTGGCAGTTTTTGGCTGGGGCTGGGTTTGAATCCACCACCTCCAGTATACGGGCCGGTGCCCTACTCCTTCAAGCCACAGGCACCACCCTTTTTTTTTTTTTTTTTTTTTTGAGACTCTCCGAAGTAGAGTGATCAGCACACAGCAATCTCAAACTCTTGGAATTGAGCAATCCTCTTGCTTCAGTCTCCCTAGTAGCTAGGACTACAGCCTGCTCTGCTGTGCCCAGCTGTGTATTTTATTTTTAAAGATGGGATTTGTTGCCCAGGCTGGATTCAAACTCCAGAGCTCAAGTGATCCTCCCACCTCAGTCTTCTGAGGTGTTGGGGTTACAGACATGCACCACTGTGTCCTGGATTTGCTTTTGAATTCAACCTGATAATGTTTGTCTTTTAACTAGAAGAATTTTTAATTCATTTACTATTATGTGTGGATTTCTCTCTGTTTTCTATCTGTCCCATCATGTTCTTTTTTTCTCCTTGCCTTTTCTGGATTAAATTTTTTCTTCCCTCTTTAGCTCCATTTTTCTCTCTATTAGTTTTTCAGTTATGCCTTTTATTTTTATTCTTTTATGATGACCTCAGCTATTTTATTATGCATACCTAACACGTCACTGAATGATGTATGAAATTAGCGTCTTTTAAGGACCTTAGAATGTTCAAACCCTGAGATTACCACTCTCTCCCACTTGTACACCATTATTATTATTTTTTTTTTTTTGAGACAGGGTCTCCCTTTGTCACCTTGGTAGAGTGCCATGGCATTATAGTGAAATCATTTTTTATGTGTATGAAGCATATAATTTTTTTTTTTTTTTTGAGACAGTCTCACTATGTCGCCCTTGGTAGAGTGCTATGGCATCACAGCTCACAGCAACGTCAAACTCTTGAGCTCAAGCAATTCTCTTGCCTTAGCCTCCCAAGTAGCTGGGACTACAGGCTCCCGCCACAATACCCAGCTATAATTTTTTGCAGTTGTCATTGCTGTTTAGCTGGCCCGGGCCCAGTTTGAACCCGAAGCCTCCGTGTACGTGGTTGGCGCCATAACCACTGTTCAGAGCCTGAAGCATATACTTTAGAATTTTCTTTAGTGAAGATGTGTAGTAAACTATTTTGACTGATCAAAAATTTTTTAATTTTTTTTTCTTGAAGGATATTTTCACTGGGTAGATAATTTTAGGTTGATATTTATTTACACTTTACATACTGATGGAATCATATTCTCTTGAGCATTAAATTTTCTCTACTGAAAAGTCAGTCTTCAGGCTCAGTGCCCATGTTAGTGGTTAGGGTGCCAGCCACATACACCGAGGCTGGCAGGTTCCAGCCTGGCCTGGGCCTGCTAAACACAATGATAACTGCAACAAAAAAACAGTCGGGTGTTGTGGTGGGTGCCTGTAGTCCCAGCTACTTGGGAGGCTGAGGCAAGAGAATCACCTATGCCCAAGAGTTTGAGATTGCTGTAAGCTGTGACACCACAGCACTCTACTGAAGGCAACATAGTGAGACTCTTGTCTCAAAAAAAACGTCGTTACCCTTATCATTTTGCAGGGGAGTGCAAGTTATCTACTTTTCTCTTTGTTTTTAAGAACTTTTTGTGTCTTTGATATAATTTCATTGTGATAAATCTGAGTATGGAAACACTTTTTTTTTTTTTTTTTTTTTTTGAGACAGAGTCTTACTCTATCCACTTAGGTAGAGAGTGCCATGGCATCATCATAGTTCACAGTAACCTCAAACTCTTGAGCTCAAGAGATCCTTTTGCCTCAGCCTCCTGATGTAAACACTATCTTGAAGACATTGGACTTGCTAGGTCTCAAGATTAATGTCTACTAATTTTATTCTTTTTTTTTTTTTTTTTTTGAGACAGAGTCTCAATTTGTCACCCTCAGTAGAGTGCTGTGGCATCACAGCTCACAGCAACCTCCAGCTCCTGGGCTTAGGCAATCCTCCTGTTTCAGCCTCCCCAGTAGCTGGGACTACAGGTGCCTGCCACAATGCCCAGCTGTTTTTTGTTGCAGTTTGGCTGTGGCCGGGTTGGAACCCACCACCCTTGGTATATGAGGCCGGCACCCTACTCACTGAGCCACAGGCGCTGCCCATTTTATTCTTTTTTTTTTTTTTTTTGGAGAGACAGCGTCTCACTCTGTTACCCTCAGTAGAGTGCCATGGCATCACACAGCTCGCAGCAACCTCTAACTCCTAGGTTTAGGCAATTCTCTTGCCTCAGCCTTCCGAATAGCTGGGACTGCAGGCACCCGCCACAACACCAGCTATTTTTTTGTTGCAGTTTGGCTGAGGCTGGGTTTGAACCCACCACCCTCAGTATAAGGGGCTGGCACCCCACCCACTGAGCCAGAGGCGCTGCCCAATTTTATTCTTTTTAAAAGTATTGAATCTTGGCTCGGTGCCTGTGGCTCAAGCAGCTAAGGCACCAGCCACATATATCTGAGCTGGTGGGTTCGAATCCAGTCCGAGTCTGCCAAACAACAATGACGGCTGCAACCAAAAAATAGCCGGATATTATGGTGGGCGCCTGTAGTCCCAGCTACTTGGGAGGCGGAGGCAGGAGAATCGCTTAAGCCCAGGAGTTGAAGGTTGCTGCGAGCTGTGATGCCATAGCACTCTATCCAGGGTGACAGCGTGAGGCTCTGTCTAAAAAAAAAGAAAAAAAAAAAAAGTATTGAATCTTGTCTACTTCTGGAATTGTTAGACCTCTATCCTTCATGTCTTTCAGTATCTCTTTAATATTTTTATTTCCTTCTCATTATCTTTAGATATTTATCTTCCAATTCACTAACTCTGTCTTAGTTCTATTTAATTCTCCATTTATCCTACAATTGAGTTTAAATTGTTATATTGAACTAAAATTTCTGTTGATGCTTTTTCAAATCTGGTCATTCTGTATAAGTCCCTCCCTCCCTCCTTTACTTACTTTCTTTCTTCTTTTCTTTCTTTCTTTCTTTTTTTTTTTCTTGAGACAGAATTTCACCCTGACACCCTGGAGATTTTTGTGGTGTCATAGCTCAGCAACCTCATACTCTTGGGCTCAAGTGATCCCCTTGCCTCAGCCTTCTGAGTACCTGGACTACCAGCACCTGCCACAACTCCTGGCTAGCTTTTCTATTATTAGTAGAGACAGGGTGTTGCTCAGGCTGGTCTCAAACTCCTAAGGTGCAGTGACTCATGCCTGTAATCCTAGCACTCTGTGAGGTCAAGTCAGATGGATCACCTGAACCCAGGAATTCAAGACCAGTCTGAGCAAGAGCAAGACCCTGCCTCTACTAAAAATAGAAAAACTAGCTGTGCATGCCTATAGTTGTGCATGCCTATAGTCCCAGCTACTCAAGAGCCTGAGGCAGGGGGATCTCTTAAGCCCAAGAGTTTTGAGGTTGCTGTGAGCTATGACACCAAGGCACTTGACCCCAGGACAACTAAAACTCTGTCTCAAAAAAAAACAAAAAAAATTCAAGAGAAAGCCAACTAGTGAGATAGAGACAGATAATAGATCCTACTCCACAGAGTGGAGGTCCTTTCCCAAGCAGGAGGGGTACCTCTTCTGGGGCAATGGTAGATGTTCAGATGTTCTAAACCCCACTGGAAACATCTGTCCATGACCAGCATTGGCTTGTAGTTATAGCGGTGCATCATAAACTGCTGTCACAGAAAGCTAATCATAAACACCTTGTGAGGCATTTGACTTAGTAACTCATCCGTCGCAGGTGGTCCTGGGCTAGCACCTGATGGTGACTTTTTTATTTAGGGTGGTTAGGGCCTGATATTAGCCAAAATGACCCAGGTTTTCTCACCTTCCTTTTCTGCCTTATCCTTACATTACTCCCACCTGTGAGACGGAAGCTTCGGCTTTTATGGGACAAGTAGTTAATATCTAGGAATGTATCCCTGTGGTGGCATAACAAGCCACTCCAAAACCTGGGGGCTTAAAACAGCAGAACTTTATTTTGTTCATGAATCTGTTATTTGGACAGGGCTTAAAAGGCAAGCACATCTCTCTTCCACATTTCATTGGCAGGAGTGGCTTGCATCTACTTTCAAGATGGCCCATTCATGTGACTGGCAACTTGCAGCTGGTTGTAGGCTGGGAGCTCAGCTGGGAATGGAAGCCAACAAGCAAACAACATAGTAAGGAATTCCTTAAAAGAATGAAAAACATGGGGATTGATTGACAGAAAAACCTAACAGGGCAGAATTTAAAACCAATAAAGGGGACAAGGCACTCAGTAAATTAAAAGATAATTGAACCATACTTCTAAGTCCCCAGCAGTTCCTGGAGTTGCTCCTGGAGCTGCTGGCTCTATTGTTTGAGCTCAATGAGAGTTGTGGCTATTGTTTTCTGAAGTAATTATCACAACAGCCAGATAGCAGTGATGGGCTGCATGAAGCCGGGCTCCTCGGATTCTGTAGCTCACATTTTTTCCCAGCTCTCAAATCGGTGATGCTGTTTTGCTAGTTTGAAACTGGCTAGAGTAGGAGACTTTATATTGTATGGCAATCAAGAAATGCTGCAAATTAGAACTCCCTCCCCTCTCCCTGCTCCCCACGACCCCAGAGCTGGCTGTTAAACATTTACCAGCAGACCAGTGCTCCAGAAAAAGCTAATGTTAGAGAAAAAGGCCAAGGCCCTGGAGGGTCAAGGAAACCATGCTACAAAGGGGAGTTAACTACAGAGTCTGCTCATCCCTGCCAATCCCGTGACGTAGACCCCTGTAATTAAAATTTGCATTCACTGCCAGGTAAACAGGAGTTCTCATCTTAAGTAAAGAAAAGCATTCCAGCTATGAAATTCTGTTCCTACAAATGGGACCAGAAAATTAAGAATCAACAAACATTTGGGGGAAACCAAGAGCATGAAAGAGAGCCCTAAGTTTAACCAACTAGCCTACTATTAAAAAAAACAACAACAACAAAAAAAAAACAGTAGTTTCCAGCACTCCTGTGATCCTACCACCATGGGAGACCAAGAGGGGCGAATTGCTTGAGTTCAGGAGTTTGAGGCCTGCCGAAGCAAGAGTTAGATCCCATCTACTAAAAATAGAAAAATTAGCTAGGCACTATGGTGGGTGCCTATAGTCCCAGCTACTCAGGAAGCTAAGGCGTTGCTTGAGCCCAGAGAGTCTGAGGTGGTTTGAGGTTGCTGTGAGCTGATTACTTATACCAGGGCACTCAACCCCAAGGCAACAGAGTAAGACTGTCTCAAAAATAGAAAAACAAACAAACAAAAAAAAAAATAGACAAAGGTAAAGACTTCAAACATAGTTAATACCTTCAGAGTCACATGCAAGCATTTCACATTCACATGGGTTTTTTTTTGTTTGTTTTTGTTTTTGGCCGGGGCTGGGTTTGAACCCACCACCTCCAGCATATGGGGCCAGCGCCCTACCCCTTTGAGCCATAGGCACTGCCCAACACATTCACATGTTTTAAAAGAAAGCTGCTACAAAACATAACCATAATTCATAGGAGTTTTTAAATATGATGGTTAAATCTAATAGTTGGGCTTAATATGCAATTAATGAGTTGGAAAGCTGAGCTGAGAGAGTCTTCCAAGATGATATAGAAAGAAAGGAAGGAAAGAAAAAAGCAAGAGAAAGAAAAGAGAGAAGCCAATCCATAAACATGGTATAGCCCTCCATTTAGGCTTTTTAAATATCTTTCAATAAAGTTTTATAATTTTCTCCATTAAAAAAAAAAAAAAGAAAAGAGAGAAGAAAAAGTAACAGCAATGTTAAGAGACATGAAAGCTAGATATAACTAAAATTAGATAGTTATAAGACTGTGAAAACAAAAGGGAGGAAATTATTAGCAAAATAAGAATATTTACCAGAACTAAAGAAGGTCTTGGATTAAAAAAGTCTATTAAATGCTAGGCAGAATTAATGCAAAATAATCTTGTGACAGTATCCAAGTAGTAGTACCATGACAAAGAAGTTAGGTCTTTTCTGCCTTCCCTTTTACAAACTACCCTTTTAGAAACTACTCAAAAGGCCCAAAGCCCATAGGTCATAGGTTAGGGCACTGGCCACATACACGAGCTGGCGAGTTTGAACTGGGCCCAGGCCTGCTAAACAACAATGACAACTACACAACAACAACAAATACCCAGGAGCTGTGGCAGGCACTTGTAGTACCAGCTACTTGGGAGGCTGAGGCAAGAGAATCAATTAAGCCAAAGAGTTTGAGGTTGCTGTGACCTGTGATGCCACGGCACTCTACCGAGAGTGACATAGTGAGACTCTGTCTCAAAAAACAAAACAAAACAAACAAAAAAAAAACACCCAAAAGTAACAAGAAGAATGAGAAACAGTAATGCAACCCTCTGCCAAAAGCAGCAGAGATCAACTATATAGAGACCAGAACTGCAGATCTGGGAAAAAGCCAATGGAACCATAATTCCAAAGTAAAGTACGTAGTTTAAGATGAAAAATGATCTCTTTTTGGCCAGGCATGGTGTCTCATGCCTGTAATCCTAGCACTCTGGGAGGCTGAGGCAGTTGGATTGCTTGAGCTCATGAGTTCCAGACCAGCCTGAGCAAAAGCAAGACCCTGTTTCTACTGAAAATAGAAAAACTAAGGCAAGAGAATCGCTTGAGCCCAAGAGTTCAAGTTTCCTGTGAGCTATGACGCCATGGCACTCTACCCAGGGCAACAGCCTGAGACATTGTCTCAATAATAATAATAATGATAATCTCTTTTTTTGCAAGAATGTAATGAAGTTCTGGTGGCAGGAACTTTTCTGGACACAGTTTACTGAGAAAAAGCTGAGGACATGGATTTGAGCAAGAAATATCATAAACTAATCATATTTTTAGGAAGTACTACTATTGAGGAAGGAAAGAGGAGAGAGACTGCATTGTGACATCCCTTTGGTACTGACCTCAAAGATGCTGCAGAGAAGAAGAGCTTACAGGAACTGATTCATGCACATAGCCCTGTTTTAGGACAGTTTCTGCTGACCCTGAATCCAATCCTGGTCTTCTCTCTCACATAAAACCACAGTAAATAAAAAGAATTGAATGTAAAGTGGAACTAAAAACAACAGCAACAAAAACCCCTAAAAAATGCCACTAGCACAGGAACTCTGAAAACAGAAAGAAAATGTGAGGGAAAAAAACCCTTGCAGGCTCGGTGCCTGTGGCTTAAGTGAGCTGGGGGTTCAAATCCAGCCTGGGCCCACCAAAAAACAATGACTGATGGCTGCAACCCCAAAAAAAAATGTATATATAGCTGGGCGTGGTGGTGGGCACCTGTAGTCCCAGCTACTTGGGAGGCAGAGGGAGGAGAATCGCTTGAGCCCAGGAGTTGGAGATTGCTGTGAGCTGTGATGCCACAGCACTCTACCCAGGGTGACAGCTTGAGGCTCTGTCTCAAAAAAAAAATAAAAACCCTGGCAAAACAATTGGCAGATGAAGCCTTCTCACCATTGAGCAGATAACAACTGAGATCAAACAAATTGTGATGAATTACTTTTTAAAATTTATTTCTATAAAATTTAACTCTAGGTTGAGCTTAGTGGTTCACGATCATAATCGCAGTGCTTTGGGAAGCTGACGTGGGAGGATACTTGAGGCCAGGAGTTCAAGACCAGCCTGAGCAACATATCAAAACCTTGTTTATACAAAAGGGAAAATTTTTTTTAATTAGTCAGGTGTGGTGGTGCATGCCTATAGTCCTAGCTACTTGGGAGACCGAGGTGTGAGGATCTCTTGGGGCCATGAGTGAAGGTTACAGTGAGCTATGATGATGCCATTGTACTCTAGCCTGAGTGACATAACAATACACTCCTGGTCTTCTCTCTCACATAAAACCACAGTAAATGAATAAGAACTGTATTTAAAGTGGAAGTAAAAAATAACAAACCCCCCTTTAAAAATGCTATTAGCGCAGGAACTATGAAAACAGAAAGAAAATGTGAGAGAAAAATCCCTGGCAAAACAAATGGCAGATGAAGCATTTTCCAAAAAGAAATACATAAATAAAATTTAAAAATTCAACTCCATAAAACAAGAGCACAAAGCAGAAATCTGAGAGTTCAGGGAAGACAAGATAAAAATATGAAGATATATTTTTATTTTTGTTGATGAAACATGAGAAAGGAGGATCCAGGAGAAGTGAAAAGAAAATTTTGCTGATGTGAACATGACATAGGAAACAACACAAAGAAAATAGATGCTGCTGAAAACACGGTAAAGTACACAGAGGACAGAATTGTTTTTTTAAGGAACAAAATTAAAAGATTTTAAAGTTAAAAAAGATTGGGAAAATGGTAACTTACTCATTTTTCTTTTATCTTTTTATTATTGGTACATAATAGTTTTATGTCTTTACAAGGTACATGTAATGTTTTGATAGAGGCACACAATGTGAATTAATCAAATCTGGGCATTTGGGGCACCCATCACGTCTCTCTCTTTCTGTGTGATATCATCATCTCAGGTATGCTGATGACCCTCCATTTATGTCTTGAATCCAACCTCTGCCTTGAGTTCTAGAATTATATGTCTAACAAACAGTAGAACAGTCCAATAAAATTAAGAAAATAAAGGACCACAAAATAATTGCACAAACAATTGACACTAGTCAAATTGTCCTTGAGGTAAAAAGGGATCAGAAATTCATTTTGGCACTTTTGGTACTTTTGGTTATATTGGGGCCTATGCCTCAGCCCCAATCCCACCATCATTTTTCACCATCTGGGTAAAATGATTCTGATTTTTTTTCCTTTTAATGTTTAAGTTTAATTAACATCTTTTAAATAGGCAATAAACTT
Organism: Loris lydekkerianus; assembly: GCA_963574355.1. Classification (NCBI taxonomy): domain Eukaryota; kingdom Metazoa; phylum Chordata; class Mammalia; order Primates; family Lorisidae; genus Loris; species Loris lydekkerianus. The sequence goes on along the minus strand of CAUYPK010085176.1, from coordinate 55,026 downwards.
GCATAAAACTAAATTTAAAAGTTGCAAAGGATGATATCCTTTTTTACTCCTGTCATCCAGTTGCCCTCTTCAACAGATCAGTGTTACCAGTTTCTTATATACCCTTCCTTCCAGAGATAGGATATGTATATGCAATATGCATAGATCATATATGCATGTGTATATATATCATGTTTATGTTCATAAAATGTGTGTATATACATTTGCATATATACAAATACATGCATATAAATTTCTTCGTTTAATGCAAATGCCAGTATATCATGCATTTTGTTTTACACATTGCCTCCTATTTGTTCACATATCTTGAATCTAGTTTTGTGTTGGTAAAGGTTTGAATAACCATCTCACCTCTTTATAGCCTGTTCTCCACATAACATTCAGGATAGTCCTTTCAAACATTAGACTATGATACTGTTCATCTAAAAACCTTCTGATGATGGCTCGGTGCCCGTAGTACAATGGTTATGGAGCTAGCCATGTATACCTAGGGTGGTGGGTTTGAACCCGGCCCAAGCCTGCTAAACAACAATGATAGCTGCAACAAAAATTAGCTGGGCTTTGTGGCGGGAACCTGTAGTCCCAGCTATGTCGGAGGCTAAGGCAAGAGAATGGCTTAAGCCCAAGAGTTTGAGGTTGCTGTGAGCTGTGATGCTACTGTACTCTACAGAGGATGACAAATTCAGACTCTGTCTCAAAAAAAAAAAAAAAAACCCCTCTGATGACTTACTATCACTCTTAGAATACAACATCAAGTTTTTCTATGGCCTGCAATGCTCTAACTTAGCCCCAACTCTATTCTTTTACCTCATTTCCTACAACTATTAGCCACTCAATTTGCTCAAGCTATACCAAACTCATTTTTATTTTGTACTTTCTTTTCCTTCTGCCTAGCAGCTTCTGTCTACCATTCTGTCTACAAGAATTCTGTCTACAAGAATCTGTCTACAAGATTCATTTTCTTCATTTGTCTCCTACATTAAACATTCTCTGAAATAGCAGCCCTCCATCACTCTGTTCTTCATAACGTTAATAGCTTACAGTTATATTTACTACATACTAGACATTGTTCTCAGTGCTTTATGTATTTTAACTCATTTATCCCTCTAGCAGCCCTTTGAGATAGATACTATGATTACCCCCAGTTTATAGTTGTGCAAAGTGAGTCATGCTAGTGGTTTAGTAACTTGCCCAAGGTCACAGAGCTCATAGGTATCAAAGCAAAGATTAAAACTCAGGTAGTTTAATTCCAGAGCCATATTATATATGGTCTTTTATCTGCTATTAAAAAAAATGATTTAACAACTAATTGTATATACTTATCTTGTGGAATATATATGTATCATAGAATAGCTAAATTGAGTCAATTAATGCATTACCTCATGCACTTAAAATTTTCTCATGGCAAGAACACTTACAACCTACTCTTGGCCAATGTTAAGAATGCAAAGTATTTTTATTAACTAAAATCAACATCTGCTGGGGGTTTTTTTGTTTTTGGCCGGGGATGGGTTTGATCCTACCACCTCCAGCATATGGGGCCGGCGCCCTACTCCTTTTAGCCACAGGCACCGCCCCAACATCTGCTGCTTTTAAATATAAATTATATTATCCTTGCCCTGCTAAATGTTTTAATATAGCACTTATCACTATACTATATATCTACTGACACATCAAATATTATAGGGCATTTCTACTTGCTTATTTTAATTATAATTTTGTATGTCTTCCCTGCAGGGACATGAGATCTCTGAGGGAAGGATTCACCAGTTTTCTTCATTGCTGTATGTCACACACTTCAAACAGCGCCAATACACAATAGGTGCTTAAAAAATGTTTGTTGAAGGCAGTGCTCCTAGCTCAGTGGGTAGGGCGCCGGCCACATACACCGAGGCAGAGGGTTCAAACCTGGCCTGGGACTGCTAAACAATGACACTTGTAACAATAACAACAACAAAAATATCCGGGCGTTCTGGCAGGTGCCTGTAGTCCCAGCTACTTGGGAGGCTGAAGCAAGAGAATTGCTGGAGTCCAAGAGTTTGAGGTTGCTGTGAGCTATCATGTCATGTCCGGGTACTCACACTTTTGAGGGTGACCAGGTAAGACTTTGTCTGAAAAAAAAAAAAATTGTTGAATGAATGAATGGGCATCTATACCATACTTCTCCCCCCCCCCCCAATATGGAAGCCCATGTATAAACTGAAAGTTAAGAGATGATGTGTTTTTAACAGTATAGAAAGAGGGATGAATCCTCCTCTGGTTACCATCACCAATTCAAACACATATATCTTCAGAAAGAAAGAAGGGAGGGAGGGAGGGAAGGAGGGAGGGAGGGAGGGAGGGGAGACAGGGAGGGAGGGCAGAAAGAGAGAGAAAAAGAAAAGAAGGGAGGAAGGAAAGAAAGAAAAGAAGAAGGATGCTACAAAGAACAATATGTAACTTTTTGTAACAAAATCTAAATTACTCAAGGTAAAGGGTATATCTATCAGTAAATATGAAAGAAAGAAGAAATATAAGTGATATACAGAAGTTAACGGTTTTGCAATGTTCTTTTTGGAAGGAGATATATTTTAAGACAGCTTTGAGTAAAGGAAAGAAGTTGTTTTAGCTGGCATGTGGGAAGTAGGAAGGAAAAAATAACATTCATTTTCTGGGCCTTAAAAAAAAAACTAGCTGATGAAAGTGTGTTGTTGAAGGACTATAAAGAAAAATATGTAAAGGGAGATGCCATCTAGTGGGATTTTAAGGCTAGAAACAAAAATTTTATTTCACTACCTTTGTATACAGTCAGTTTGACCCAGTAAACTTACAGCCATGTCTAAATAGGCTGATTTGGTTTTTTCTTCCCTTCTGCCTATAAAAAGGACTGATTTGCACTCATAATACAATTAGCAGATGTCCTGTTAAGCGTAGGCCAGCCTTAGCCTTGATTAGAATCTGAGTTTTTGCTTCTTTTTTTTTTTTTTTTTTTATTGGGGTTTCTTTTTTTCTGTTTAGCAGGCCTGGGCCTGGTTCAAACCAGCCAGCCTAGTGGGGGCTGTCATGCTAACCTTAAGCTACAGGAGTCCAGCCTAGAATCTGAGTTTTTGAACAATCATATTTCTTGCATGTTTCAGAACTGACAGGAAAAAAGAGCAAAAGATGTAAATAAATTTCCTAGAAATTTTTATAGGATTCTCATTAGTTAGCATTCACATCCATTTACCTGGTTTGGGAGAAGGTAACCAAGAAAAAGACCTCTTTATGGAAAGAATATGGAAACTTATGAATACTAGACCTACCAGCTTAAAAAAACATAAATAAAAGCTAAGGGTGGATAAATTTAATTTTAACCCTTGACCATTTTTCTTCTTTTGACCTGTTTTGTTCCTCCATTACATTGTAGTCCTTGTTCTTCTGAATTAATAGTAGTTCCTCACTTATTTGTTGTATGACCTTGAGCAACCCATTTAATCTTCTGGAGCATATTTTCTCATTTATAAAATTGGAATTATCATTGTGACCCCACAGGGTTGATGTGAGGCGTCAATGAGATAATACGAGAAGGTCACTTTTAATATACAGAACTCAAATAACATATCGTTCTTATTTTTTTCCCAACTAATTGATCAAGACCCTACTAGACTTAATTGCTAGAAATCTGGAAATATCTTCTTGGAGCTTCGCTTTTACTCTGGGTGCAATGTTCTTTCTGCTACACAAGGACTACATTTCTAGAATTATCTCCCCTTTCTCCTCTCTTTGGCTCACCCTCTCTGGCAATGAAACATGCTTTATTTTGTCCCATCTTAATGTTCCTCCAATATTATCCCTTGATTCCTTCAACACCGGCTTATTTCATTGCTCCCTTTCCTAGCAAAACTTCATGAAGGAATTGTATGTACTTGCTATCTTCCTCTTCTCCCTTCAACCCACTTGGATCAGATTTATATCTCTTCCGCAAAGAATCAACCTTTGCCAAGGCACCTTCATCTGATGAAATACAGTGGTCATTTCTCAGTATTTGTCATCTATTGATCATTTCTTAAAACATTCTCATTCTCAGCTCTAATGCCATCTCTTTCTCCTGGTGTTTCTTTTACTTTGCGTTAGTCTCCTTCGCTAGCTCTTCCACTTATGCTGACCTGTAAATGTAGCAGTGCCTTGGGGCTTAGTCCTCAATTCCACAGCCTCTCTCTTCTCTTTCTCCAAACCAACTCATCTCCATATTTTTTCCATCTTTGTGCCATCCTTATACATCAACTTGCTCAGGCACAATTCCTAAGAACATCCCTTATTTCTTTGTTCTCTTCCCACCTCACATCCAATCCATTAGCTCTGTCACTTTACCTTCAAAACAGATCTTGAATCTGATATACTTTTTGCCACTTTCTTTCTTTGTTGTTGTTTTGAGACAGAGTCTCACTATGTTGCCCTCAGTAGAGGGCATGACATGGCATCATGTCATGATGTCACAGCTCTCAGCAACCTCAAACACTTGGGCTTAAGTAATTCTCTTGTCTCAGCCTCCCAAGTAGCTGGGACTACAGGCACCTGCCACAATGCCTGGCTGTTTTTTGTTGCAGTTGTCATTATTGTTTAGCCGGCCCAGGCTGGGTTCGAACCTGCCAGCCTCAGTGTACGTGGCTGACACTGTAACCGCTGTGCTATGGGCGAGCCGACTTTTTGCCACTTTCACAGCTATCACCTATTCCCTGCCACCATCTGCTTTTGCCCAGATTCTTATATTCATCTTTGGAGTGGCTTCCCAATTATTGTCCCACTACAATCCCTTTTTACAGAGCAAGCAATGTGATCGTTCAAAAGTATAAATCAGATAGTACTTACTGTGCTGCATTAAAACCCTCCATTGGCTTCCTACAGTATTTAGATCACAAACTTGCCTCTCTCTCTTTAACTAGATTCTACCTTCCTCACTGACCTCATTCCTGTCCTCCCATTCAGTCACTGCATCCTAGCTATACTGGCCTCCTTTCCATTTACTTGAACTAATCAAGCTCGCCGTTATCTCTGGACAGTATTGCCGATCTTTCAATGTGAACTACTTTGCAAATCTTTGCACAGCTGTTTCCTTTAGTTTATTCAGGTCTCTGCTCAAATATCACTTCCTCAGAGAGGCCTTTTTGACCATTCTAGGCCAAAATCCTCCTCTGTCTACAGTATATCTTAATTCGACATTGCATGACTCTCAAAAAAGATATTTATTTGCATCCTTACATCAAATGCCATGAGAGCAGCAAAGTTATTTGTCTCACTCAGCATTGTATCCCCAATATTTAGAAGAGGGCCGAGCTCAATACAGATGTTCAATAAATGTCTGATAAATAAACCGATGAATGGGACCACTGGTAGACTGTGCTACTACTGAAATCTGTTGCTACAACATATACAGAAGGTGCTGGTCTACTAGTGACTCAGATCCCTACCCATGCTTCAGCGGCTCTTCAAGGGAAACTAAGCCCACTTCCTCCATTCTTCTTGGCCTCCTATAATTACAATCCCTTGTCCTCTGTTCTTCTAGTTCCTGTAAACAACTATCCCCTAAGGAACAAGCTGGTCCAAGAAGGACTGAATTCCAGAAGTTAATCCAGACTCTAGTACTCCACGCACTGCCAAATCAATGAGAATACCCATGGTGAATCCAGGGCAGTTTCCTGTCACTTTCCTTTTTTTTTGAGACAGAGTCTTAAGCTGTTCCCTTGGGTAGAGTGCCATAGTGTTATAGCTCACAGCAACCTCTAACTCTTGAGCTCAAGTGATCCTCTTATCTCAAGTTTTCTATTTCTAGTAGAGATGGGGGTCTTGCTTTTGTTCAGGTTGGTCTCGAACACCCTGAGCTCAAGCAATCCACCTGCCTCTGCCTCTCAGAGGGCTAGGATTACAGGCATGAGCCACGGTGCCCAGCCCTTGTTACTTTCTTTATAGGAAAAAAGGAAAAAGAAAGAATAAATAGCACAAATTGAATTTTTTTGAGATTATCCTTCCAGAAGAGTGGAAGGATAATTTATTCATCTAACAAATGTTTACTGGTTGACAGCTATGTGCCAGCCACTGTTCTATCCATATTGCTGTTATAACTGTCATTATCTCTATTATCTTCATCATGAATCTGTATTAGATGGTGAATTTCTTTATTTTTTTGAGACAGAGTCTCACTTTGTCACCCTCAGTAGAGTGCTATGGCATGATAGCTCACAGCAACCTCAAACTCTTGGGCTCAAATGATCCCCTTGCCTCAGCCTTCGGAGTAGTTGGGACTATAGGTGCCCACCACAATGCCCCGGTATTTTTATTTATTTATTTATTTATTTAGAGACAGAATGTCATTTTGTTGCCCCCGGTAGAGTGCTGTGGCGTCACTACTAACAGCAATATCAAACTCCTGGGCTGAAGTGATTCTCTCGCTTCAGCCTCCCAAGTAGCTGAGACTACAGGTGCCCACCACAACGCCGGGCTATTTTTAGACAGGAGGTCTCAGTCTAGCTCAGGCTGATCTCAAACTTGTGAGCTCAGGCAACCCACCCACCGTATCTGGCCCCTAGATTGTGAATTTCTTAAAAGCAGAAACAGTCTTTTCATTTTAACAAGTGCAGCACAATAAATGTCTACTGCCTGAATAAATGAAAGAGAAGAGGAAGTTAATGAAAGACAATAAAGAAATTAGGCTTGTTTTATTCAAATGAAAACAGAGAGCAAGGATTTCTCTTTAAATTGTACTAAATTATAACATTAAAATTAAAAAAAAAATTTTTTGAGACAGAGTCTCACTTTGTTACCCTTGGTAGAGATGCTATGGCATCATAGCTCACAGCAACCTCAGACTCTGGGGCTCAAGTGATCCTCTTGCCTCAGCCTTTCTATTACCTGGGACTATGGGCACCCGCCACAAATGCCCTGCTATTTTTTGAGACGGGGTCTCGCTCTAGCTCAGTTCTAGACCAGGCTGGTCTGGAACTCCTGAGTTGAGGCGATCTGCCCACCTTGGCCTCCCAGATTGCTGGGATTGCAGGCCTGAGCCCCCATGCCTGGCTTTAAAATAAATTTTAAATATTTAATACTTGTCATATTCTTACCACCCTATCATATACATATTTTTTCATTTGTCCATGTTTTCTTTTTATATCTATTTACTTATATTTCTTCACATATTTGTAATTTTAATGTATTTTTCCATATCACCATCTGTCTTTCCTCTTAACATTAATGACAAATATTTTTGCATGTTTTTACACTATCATTACCTTTATGATTTTCCATAATTTAGTAATTTCACTTTTTCCTGTTTTTTGAAACCCCTGTTGGGTTCCCTGTGGTCACTAACAATGCAAAACCCTTGAATGACCTGTCAGGTATTTGTGCTTCTTCCACAAACAGCAAGGTAAGGGAGCTCCTGGGAAAGTACATCTCATTCTAGAGAAAGAGAAGTGTACCTCATCAGAAAACAGGCAGTCAATGCTAGGTGCACTCAGGAGAGAAGAAATGTGTGCCTGGCAAGGCGCTCTGAACTAAGAAAGTCATGTGCAGGGCCATGTTTATTCTGCAGTTCCACTGACATATTTCTACCTCTTGGCCCTAATAAAGCAGCCTGCCTGGCTACCATCTGCCAAGCTTTTGCTTTTCTTCCTGCCTTGAATAAAGCTTTTGCTTTCAATATGCACTATTGAGTAGGGAAAAACAAGAGAATACCACACTTTAGAGATCTGCCTGCTTCTCTTCTGCCTTTTAATGCAGCTTAGCTCTTTTGCCACTTGATTGTGAAGTATAAAATGAGTGCAGAAAGGGACTATTGCACCTAACACAGGATGCTGTCCCTTAAAGAAACTAGAAAGAAACAGGAGAGATTTATAAAGATCTTCTCCTCTGCTACTTTCATTTTGGAAGCAAGTGAAGTACATTTGCAAAATTATATTGAAAATAAATAGGAAAGTGTGTTTTACTTTATAGTCAACTATTCTGAAATGGGACTAGTTTTAAATAAAATTAGGAGGAAGTGGTCCTTGTGACTACAGTTGATTAATGTGCCATGAACCTCAGGAACAAGTCAAACTAAGGAATTAAAAATGGCAAGCTCTGGGTGCCTTGCCTAAAAGATCAGGCCCACAAATTTTATAGATAAGCTATAGTTTGTAAAGCAGAGAACCTAGATTTAAGATTTTTTGCATAAATATTCTCTCTTATTTGCTACCATTTATCGGTTATGTTTTAACAGTCCATAAGCTTTGAGGTATAATGTATGTGCTTGGGTTAGAGTTTAATGGGGAATTAATAGCATGCCTAGAAAGCAACATAGCAGCAGGTGTAATTAGAGAGAGATACTGAAAGAAAGATGAATCTGATGGTGGGGGCACCAAAAACTGAAAGGCTAAATTGTTTAGGGGTTCCTTTCCAACAGGGAGATCTTCTGCTATAGCTGACTTTGACTATTATTTCAATTTTATATTCTTTGTATTACAAAAAGTATTTCATCCTTTAAGAAGTACACTTAAGCCCAAAAGAGTTTTTTGAAACTATTAAAGTAAGGTGAGTAAATTAACTCAAGAACTTAAAAAATAACATCTATAAGCTCTACGGGATCTAGCACCAATTAAAGAATATCCAACTACATATCCAACGTCTCGTCCACCTTGACATTTCTTTTTTACAAATTATTTTTATTTTTTTAAAGATTACTCAAGTGCAATAGTGAGAAGGGGAGGAAAAAGAGTAGAGCAAGGAGTTTGATCTGTAACTGACTGTGAAGAACTAATTGATCCCTACCTTTGACTTGACATTTCCACGGCAGGCTTAATCATTCACTCCTTCTTTCACTGAACATTTACTGAGGGACTATGAGGTGACAGGTACAATAGGCAGTGAGTTGTATCTCATGTTGTCTATGTCAGTTTTTAATAATTACAAAATGTATTCAGATAAGCAAGGGCAAAGGGTGTGTGGCACAAGTTTTTAAGGCACATTTGAGAGCTACTCAATAAAGGTTTTATCTATGCTTTACCAGGGTGTATGTGCATCCCTGGAAACCTCACTTGAGAGGGCAGAAGGTGGCTGATATCAACCACATTCTTCCTGTACAACACCATCTGGTCTGAAATTCAGTCACTTTAATCTCTATTTGCTATTACATTTCACAACTTAACTACACTAGGCATTTACAGTATATGGTGTTTTGGCCCTAATGAACTTGGCAAATACCTGAAATACACAGAATATCTCTTTTCATACCAGACTAGCCCTGAATTTTATGAGGCCAAAGGCAAGAGTCCAAATGGAGGCTAATGTATTATGTGCAACTATTATGAATACTAAACTATCAATGTCATAACTACAGATTGGAACACTAAGAGGAGGAATATTTATGTTTGACACCACTGGGAAACTATGCTTTGTTTTGGTATGCAAGAATCTAGAGCATTCAAGATGAGATGAAGTGGCTGGCGTGGTAGCACAGGCAGGTAATCCCAGCTCTCTGAGAGACCAAGGTAGGAGGATCCCTTGAGTTCAGGAGTTTAAGACCAGCCTGAGCAAGAGTGTCTGTCTCTACTAAAAATAGAAAATTAGCCAGGCACTTTGGCCAACACTTGTAGTCCCAGCTACGAGAAGGCTAAAGCAGAAGGATTGCTCGAACCCAAGAGTTTGAAGTTGCTTGAGCTAGGCTAACACCATGGCACTCTAGCCTGAGCAACAGAGTGACACTCTGCCTCAAAAAAAAAAAAAAAAAAAAAAAAGTGAGATTAAATAGTTGATGAGTTCACAAATTTGGCAATTTATCTTCCCTTTTACCTAAGCACTTTTGCTGCTCAAATTCTACCAGGATTCCAAAGTAGTCTATCCCTGATATGGGCAGCCCATATCAGAGTCCCAAAGTAGTCTATCTCGGAGCCCGCAGCCATAATTATCCATACATTTCATTGCGTTTGGAGTCTACCTTTTGTTTTGAGGTCATAGGCAAGAAATATGAAGAAGAGCTTCCCTGAGGCCTGAACAGTGATGTTCATAGAAGAGGGAATTTAGGGCTGAGTGGGGTGGTTTATACCTGTAATCCCAGTGCTCTGGGAGGCTGAGGTGGATTGACTGACTGAGCTCAGGAGTTTGAGACCAGCGTGAGCAAGAGGGAGACCCCATCTCTACTAATAAACAGGCATTTTGGCAGTGGCGTATAGTCCCAGCTACTTGGGAGGCTGAGGCAAAAGAATTGCATAAGCCCAAGAGTTTGAGGTTGCTATGAGGTGTGACTTCAAGGCACTCTACCAAGGGCAACATAGTGAGAATCTGTCTCCAAAAAAAAAAAAAAAAAAAAAAAAAAAAAAAGACGGAATTTATGGTATGACCACTGTTCAGTGTCACAGTACCAGTAGTGGAGGCATCATGTATTTTTTAAAATAAATTAATGTATGGGCTCAGCGGCTGTAGCTCAGCGGCTAGGGTGCCAGCCACATACACTGGAACTGGCGGGTTCGAATCCAGCCCAGGTTTGCCAAACAATGACAACTGCAACCAAAAAAACAGTTGGGCATTGTGTCGGGTGTCTGTAGGTGCAGCTACTTGGGAGTCTGAGGCAAGACAATCTTTAAGCCCAAGAGCTTGAGGTTTCTGGGAGCTGTGACGCCATGGCACTCTACCCAGGGTGACATAGTGAGACTATGTCTCAAAAAAAAAAAAAAAAAAAAAAAAAAATTAATGTGTGTATATGTGATATGTAAGATCCTTTAAGATATGGAGTCCAGGATAGTGGTCTCTTATCCAGATCTAAGGTGGGTAGTGTTTAGTGATACTAGTAATTTAATGCCAGACTTGTTTGTAGTTTGATCTAGATGAAGGAGTTGTTTTCAGAATTCTTTCAGCACCAAGAAAAATTGAGGTAGATTCATAGTTTAGGATGTATTTCTAAATTTGACTTTCCCTCAAGCTAGTTGTAAATGACAGTGTTATGAAGACTTTAACTAAATAGCTTATATGTGTGTGTGTGTGTGTGTGTGTGTGTGTATGTATATAAACATATATACAGAGAGAGAGGTTATGGGGGGTAATGAATTAGTATAGTGAATAACCATGTTTCCATCGCTCAGCTTCAACAATTATCAATTCATGGCCAATGTTGTTTTGGAAGTATAGATGAATGATTTTTGAGCAAATCCTAGATGTCTTAACACTACCACCTATATATTTCTAAAAGACATTCTTAAAAAAACATGACCATAATATCATTATCCAATTAATCTCCATTCAATAAGGACTTCACAGTTTCAAGGGCACATGGCTTTTGTTTTTGAGGATGAAAATAATTTCTAACGAAGAAATAGCGTTATTTTATAGTGTTCCTTATGTCTGCAGTCACAAGATCTGAGGAGGTGTGATGTGTATGTATAGTTAAAACTACAGTGACTCTGTGGGAAGGGCTTGGCTTCAAGAACTGCAGATTTTGGAACTAGTTGACCTTGTGACAGTGAACTTCAGACCTTTACAAGAGTTTAACTTTTTTCTTTTTAACATTTGGAAAGCACGGAGTGGGGGAGGGTATTTAGTTTTTCTATTAGGCTGAGGCGTGTTAAGACTTGTTTCTTTTTCCATAATGCACGAGTTGCTAAGAGAACCGTAGACTTTACAAACAAGTCCTGGAAAATTCTTTTTTTTTTTTTTTTTTTAAAGGTGGGGGTCAGGAAGTGCGTTCGTTTCGGGTCACGTTCCTGCCCTGGCCGGCCAGCCGTCGGTACGCACTGGTTTGCCCACGGCGTGCTAAGAGGTCAACAGCTCGCGGACTCGGCGCCTGGGTCACCCGCAGCCCCAGGGCTCTCAGGCGACACTGGGCGTTTCCTCCCTTTCCGGCCTCGGAAAGTTTTGTTTTGGTTCTTAGTTCCCTGTGAAGTAAAGGCACCCCGCTGACCACAGGTTTCCCAGCGTCTCCGCGGGGTGGCTAGCGGCCGGGTTTCCTCCATTCCAGCTTGCTCAGACTTGGGTCCGTTCGAGATCCTCGAAGGCCGGGGAAGCCAGTCTTGTGAGGAGGAAGCGAGTGGGCAGTCAGCCTGCCGACTCCACCGCCGCTGGAATCTTCCCTCTGTCCCTGGGCTAGTGCCCGTCGTAGCGCAAACGGCGTGGACAGTCTCCCGGGTAACTCAGCGACCCGGTTCTCCACCATTCCTAAGAGAACACTCAAGCTAGCCGCACCCGGGGTAGGGAGATGGTGACCAAAACCCGGGAATGGGAAGCGGGGCGCATGCGCGCACCGAGGCCCCGGCGTCTATGTGTTCGCCCCGCGGCGGCAGCCGCTAGGTGGCGCATGCGCCCTGGAGGGTGCGGGCCGGTCTCTGGGAAGGCGGCGGCGGCGGAGAAAGGCGGGGGCGCCGTGGGGGCCGGGCCGTGTTTACACAGCGGCGGGCGGGCGCGGACACGGAACCCGGCGCGGCGGCGGCACGATGGTCATGGCGTATTTCGTGGAGAATTTTTGGGTAAGCGAAGGATGCTGGAAATAGTGAGTTTCGGAGTTCAGGGCTTTCGGCGTCTGACCTCGGCCTGCGTGCGCTTCAGGCGGCGGCGACGGCTCCTCGGGCAAAAGGCGAGCGTCCTCGGACCTCCCGCCGCCTGCTGCGTCCCGGCTGGCTGAAGTCCGGCGGGCGATCGGTCGCTGAGCGGGCCGCTGGGGGCTCGGGGCTCGCAGCCCTCCTGGGGGCGGAGGCTGTCAGCGCGGCCCGGGAGCCCGCGGCAGTGCAGCCGAGTAGCCGCCGGCCGCCGGGGCTGGGACAAAGCGCCGGATGGGGCGGGAGACCGGACCCAGCCCCACCGGCGGCGCCGGGCGCCAGGCGCGCTGAGCGCGGGGCGTGCGCGACGGCTCCGACTCCGAGCACGGGCCTCCCGCTGCGCGCTCCGGGGAGTGCTGGACGCAGGGGGCTCGCAGCCGTCCCACGGCGCTGGCCCCCATCTGTGTCTTTCGCCCCCCTCCATTTCCACATGAAATCCCGGGCGGCGTTGGGCTGGATAAGCACTTCCTCTCAGCCTAGCAGCTCGGCTTGTGGGTCTGAGCCCAGGACTTTGCCTCTGGGCCTGTTCACAAAGCGGGTAAAAGTTAAATTTAATGTAACTGAACTCCTTGGGCTTAAATTCATGGAGACTTCCCCGTAGTCCTCTGTGCTCCTTCCCCTTCCTCATTCTTTCCACACCCCTGCTCTTTGAGAATTTTGTGGAGTGTTTGTGGAGTGTTTTTCTGCAGTTATTGTTTGTTGTAATGGGAAGTACAGTTCAGCCATGTACAGAAAAGTAACATGTTTACTCAGGTATCTTGGGTGAATCCTATTTTTGTGTCCTGAGAGTTGCAAGTCGTGCAATCCCATTTTAGTTGAGATTTAGAAATATTTAAAGGGCGGAGGGGGGGGGACTGTCTTTCGGTTAATCATGTATCTTGAACTCTTAATTGTAATTCATAGTAATCACATATTTGTTTATCTTGACTGTTTCTTGTTTTCCACATGCAACATATATAATAGATGTTAGGGTGTTTTTTTTTAACATCTTTATTGAGATACAGTTCACATTCTGTATAATAAACTCATTTAAAGTGTGTAATTTAAGGGATTTCATATGTTCATAGAGTTGTACAGACATTACCACAATCAATTTTAGAACAATTTCATCATCCCAGAAAAGATCTCTGTACCCATTAGCAGTTACTTCCCATTTACCCTCTGCCCCAGCCTTAGGCAGCTAACTTACTTTATGCCTGTATAGATTTGGCTAGTCTGGACATACCCTAAAAAATGGATCATTGTGACTGGCTGCTTTCACTTAGCCTGATATAACATGTATCTGTTCAACTCCTTTATATGGCTAAATAATATTCCTTTTTTTTTTTTTTTTTGTGCGGTTTTTGGCTGGGGCTGGGTTTGAACCAGCCACCTCTGCCATATGGGGCTGGTGCCTTACTCCTTTGAGCCACAGGTGCCGCCCTCCATTTTGTATTTTTTAGCCATTCATCAGTGATGGACATTTGGTTGTTTTCCCTTTTTAGTTATTATGAATAATGCTGCCATGAACATTTTAGCATAAGTTTTGTGTGAACATATGTTTTTGTTTCTTTTGGGAAAGGAATTATGGTAGCTCTGTGTTTTACATTTTGAAGAACTGTCCTGCTTTTCAAAATGACTACAGCATTTTATGATCCCTCCAGCAGTGTCTGAGGGTTCTAGTTTCTCTACATGCTCACCAACAATTGTTGTTATCTGGCTTTTTTATTATAAAAAGTATAATGGTGCAGGCCGGGTGAGAATTATGCCACCATTGTTGAATATCAGCTTACAGAGATGTATGGGTTTATTTCTGGATTTACAGTTCTATTCTATTGTCTAGCCTTATGACAGCCAGTACCATACTGTTTTGATTATTATAGCTTTGTATAGTTCGTTTGGAATCAGGAAATGTGAGTCCACTAGATTTTTCTTCCTTTTCAGGATTATTTTGACTATTCTGAGTCCCTTGTGTTTCCATATGAATTTTAGGATTAGCTTGTCAGTTTTAGGCATTATATTTTACAATGGCAATTTATAAAAACTTTTTTAAGGCCCCTTGTAGTGGCTTACTTACACCTGTAATTTCAGCACTTTGGAAAGCTGAGGTGAGAGGATTGCTTGAGGCTGGGAGTTCAAGACCAGCCTAAGAAATAAGTGAGACATGATTTCCTTTATGAAAATTAAAAAAATTCTGGGTAGGATAATACACACTAATAGTCAGGCTGAGGTGGGAGGATCACTTGAGCGCAGGAAGTTCAAGGCTACAGTAAGCTGCATTCTAGTTTGGGTAACAAAGCAAGACCCTATCTCAAAACAAAACACTGTACTTTTACAAAGATTTTTTTTAAAATTGAGGTTCTTGGAGCCGGGGAGGTGGCTCATGCCTGTAATCCTAGCACTTTGGGAGGCTGACGTGGGTGGATCGCTTGAGTTCATGAGTTGGAGACCAGACTAAGCCAAAGTGGACCCTCGTCTCTAAAAATAGCCAGGTGTGTGGCAGGTGCCTGTAGTCCCAGCTACTAGGGAGGCTGAGGCTAGGGGATCACTTGAGCTCAAGAGTTTGAGGTTGCTGTGAGCTGTGATGCTACAGCACTCTACTGAGGGCGACAAAGTGAGGCTCTGTCTCAAAGTATATAAATAAATAAATAAAATAAGATTGAGGTTCTTATAAATGCTTTGCAATTTTTGATGCATGAATGTTTACATTTACTAATTTAATTCCAAATTGTATCTTAATATTTTAAAGTTATGTTTCTTTTTTTGTTAATTGAGCTTTGAGCATATTCTTGTCTGATATTTTAGCCTAATATCTGAACATTTTTGTACTCATTTTTGTGTGCTCCTTATTTGTCCTTGTTGACAGAGGAATGGGAGTAAATTTGGATGCCTGAAATCTAGAGGGAATCTCAAATCTAATTTATGTTTCAGCCTTTGACTTCACTTCTACTACTGAGAACAAATAGTAAAATAGACTACATTTTATTTTATTTCCCAACCTGGAAATGGGCTGAAAGCTCTAAATGGGTGCTTTAAAAGCTCTAGAGGAAGTTAAATGAGCTAGGAAAGTCTAGTATATGTGCTGCTAAAGTGAGCACAAGCTAGGAAAGTCTAGAAACTGACTAAATAACCAACTTTTGAGAATGTGATTGCTTTCTATTTAAAACCTAAACATTTATATATTTCAGAATCATTTATAAAATAATTCCTTAAAATAGAGAACTTACAATGTTAATGTCATTTCCCCCCTAATTTTTTTTTTTTTTTTGTTTGTTTTTGAGGCAGAGTCTCGTGTCACCCTTGGTAGAGTGCTGTGATGTTACAGCTCACAGCAATCTCCAGCTCTTGGGCTTAGGCAATTTTCTTGTCTCTGCCTCCCAAGTAGTTGGGACTACAGGCACCCACCACAATACTTGGCTATTTTTTCTTTCTTTCTTCTTTTTTTAGAGACAGAGTCTCATTTTGTTGCCCTTGATAGAGTGATGGTACAGTGCTGTAGTGTCACAGCTCACAGCAACCTCCAGCTCTTGGGCTTAGGTGATTCTTTTGTCTCAGCCTCACAAGTATCTGGGACTACAAGCACCTGCCACAAGTCCGGCTATTTTTTTGTTGCAGTTTGGCCAGGGCTGGGTTTGAACCTGCCACCCTCGGTATATGGAGCCAGCACCTTACTCACTGAGACAGAGGCGCTGCCCTACACTCAGCTGTTTTTTGGTTGCAGTTGTCATCATTGTTGTTTGGCTGTCTTGCCGCCAGCCTCAGTGTATGTGGCTGATGCCCTACTCAGAGAGCTATGGGTGCCGTGCATTCCTCCTAATTTTTAAAGTGACACTGTTAGAAGGAAATAAAATTTGTCATAATTCAAAACATCATGTTGTACATAGTAATTATACAATTATTTGTTCATTAAAGAAATAAAAAGATACTTGTCAAAGTAAGGTAATGGGAACCTTTGAAATTTTAGATTTCTAACCAAACAACCTATTGTTTTTCCCCACATATTTAAAAGCAAACCTTCTCAAAGTATAGTTTTTTCTCAATTAGAGCTATATATATATACTAAGTCAAAAATTCCTTTACTTAATGTACTTTCAAGAAAAAAAATGTACTCAGAACTTTCTACACAAAAGGTGTTTTGTTGCTGATAAGTCACGTTGTGCCACAAAGTATAGATTGATAATAAAACTGAAAATGTTTTTGTTTTCTGTTAAAATTGGATAGCAAAAATAATTTTGATGGAAGAAATTCACACCATTGCTTTTATTTATTTACTTTTTTATTTTTGAGACAGAGTCTATTCAGTTGTCCTGGAGTTGAATGCGGTGGCATCATAGCTCACAGCATAGCTCACAGCAAACTCAAACTCTTGGGCTCAGGCTATTCTTTTGCCTCAGCCTCCTGAGTAGCTGGCACCTGCCACAATGCCTAGCTATTTTTTAAGAGACATGGTTTCTCTCTGGCTCAGGTGGGTCTTGAACTCATGAGCTCAGACAGTCCACTTGCTTCAGCCTCCCAAAGTACTAGGATAACAGGCGTGAGCCACTGTGCCAGGCCTCCTTTGCCTTTAATATGTAAAAAAAAACAACTGTTAGCTCTTCGGAAGATTATGTAACTTTTATTTTATTTTTAATTTTTTTGAGACAGAGCCTCAAAGTGTTGCCCTGGGTAGAGTGCAATGGCATCACAGCTCACAGCAACCTCCAACTCCTGGGCTTAAGCAATTCTCTTGCTTCAGTCTCCCAAGTAGCTGGGACTATAGGTGCCCACCACACCTGGCTATTTTTTGGTTGTAGTTGTCATTGTTTGGCAGGGCTGGGCTGGATTCGAACCCCTCAGCTCTGGTGTATGTGGCTGGTGCCTTAGCTGCTTGAGCTACGGGCACTGAGCCAGATTTTGTAACTTTTAAAAGGTATTGACTAATATTATTCTAAGGAAGTATTTCCCTACTTTGCATCTTTCTCAAAGGAAGAGTTGAGTACTGGTTTATAATATTCTTGAGATTATCTGTAGCAACATTGTACTATAGTAATCAAAATGTCTATATTTTTATATAAACCCAGAATATTTAACATAGCAGTAAAAAAAATTAAAGGAATGAATTTCATAGGTAATAACTTTTTAAGGGATAAAAATGAGCAAAACTGTCTCAGTGCCTGTGGCTCAAGCGGCTAAGGCTTCAGCCATATATACCTGAGCTGGTGGGTTCAAATCCAGCCTGGGCCTGCCGAAGAACAATGATGGCTGTAACCAAAAAATAGCCGGGCGTTGTGGCAGGCACTTGTAGTCCCAGCTACTTGGGAGGAAGAGGCAGGAGAATCTCTTGAGCCCAAGAGTTGGAGCTTGCTGTGAGCTGTGATGCTCACAGCAAGCAGGGCGACAGCTTGAGGCTCTGTCTCAAAAAAAAAAAAAGAGCAAAACCTACTCGACTTGCATACCTTATAAACCTCATTTTATATAGTAGTTCGAGTCTTTATAAAATACGAAGCATTTACCTGTACACATCTAAGTAGTATTCTTTAGCATATATTACATTGTAATGAACTGACATTTTTAGTTTGGTGACTTTTCCAGAGGTTACCTCTGGTCAGCACATCAAAAATGAACAAACAATAATTATCTTAGGTTTTTGGGTTTTTTTTTGTATTTAAATTTGTTTTTTTAATTGGCATTTTCTTTTTATCTTAGGTATTTTTTTTTTCTCACAGAATGTTTTTTATTGATTTTTGCTGATTTTTTGTATCCATGGCCAACTAATGGTTGTAATTGGTGTTAATGTAATTCCAACATGATTGCTGGCAAATATATTATAAATTGCATGAAAGCACAACAATGAAGACATATGTTGGAATATCTTAGGTATTTTTATTCTGAAGTTTTATCGTATTTCTTTTACTGTTTAACCTGTATAGAAGACTCATCTCAGTTGTTGATTTCATTTGTTTTGTCATACTTTAATTTTGGATTAAATTGGAATGCTTGGTTATATATCTAAAATTTGATCCACCATCACATGGATAAGCTGAGAGGATTAAAATGTATTTTAAAAACCTGGATTGCTATTAATAGGACTTTAGAATGCAAAACATTTTATATTTTTGCTTGATTATTTAATCTGAATTTAGTATTCTGGATGAGAGACATATATATATATATATATATATATATATATGCATTCTTTGGAGCTGTTTTTCCATATGAAAATTTAAAAGTATATATTTTTAGAAGATTATTTGAGGTGACCATAGAAACCCAGAATACAGGCTTTGTAATTCTAAACATTGTGGTTCGGGATATATGCTTAGGATTGATCCCAGAAGATGATAGACCAAAACTATATATAGATCTATACATGTATAATGTTTATTTATTAATTAACAGATTTGTAAATTTTATAATTCAGTATTCAAAAAATACAAAAAGAAACAGAGTATAAAATCTCTCTCTTTTTCTCCAGTCATCAAGATCTCCCAAAGGCAATTACTATTTTCAATTTGTTATTTGGTTTTCAGAGGTAACCTGCTTATACTAAATTAGAAGATATTGTGCTGGTTAGCCATGCCAAAATTGTTTTCACTGCTTCAAGCTTATGAAAATGTATAGATTACAGATTGATCTTAACTTGGTTCAAAAAGGCTTGACATAGGCCGGCAACAGTGGCTCACACCTGTAATCTTAGCACTCTGAGCAGCCAAGGTGTGTGGAATACCTCACCTCAGGAATTTGAGTTGAACAAGAGGGAGACACCCCCCAGTTTCCCCCACCTCCTATCTCTAAAAAATAGCTGGGTGTTGTGGGTGCCTGTAGTCCCAGCTACTCGGGTGGCTGAGGCAAAAGGATTGCTTGAGTCCAAAAGTTTGAGGTTGCTGTGAGCTGTGATGCCAGAGCACTCTACCGAGGACAACAAAAAGTCTATCTAAAAAAAAAAAAAAAAAAGACGACTTGATAGGTAGGTATTATAGATTACAGTATTTTAGATTACACTAAATTTTATTGTGAGGCCTTTAGAATTTTGGGGGTGATGTGCTTTGTTTTGTATTTTTGCCTTAATCTTAGGAGAAATTTGGAAGTGAAAAATTGATACTGATTTAGTCTGTGTAAGTTCAGTTCAGGGGAGGATTTTAGAACATTGACATTGGAAAGGGGAAAAATTTGATGTCTGGTTCTTTTCTAACTCCCATACTAAATCCTAAATGCCCTAATCTTTTCAGAACTACTTAAAGTTATTTAAGCAAAGGATAGGAGAACAGGTATGCTTTGAATCATCCTGCACACTTGGTTAATATAAGCCCTCTGAAAGTAGTTTTTGAGTCACAAAGGATCACCTGACATTATCTATCCTGATATCATAATTCTAGAACAGTTAACCGAAGTATCCTAAGAGGTTCAACTGAAAATACGGTGTTATGGAGACTTATAAAGGAAAGAGAATAAAGACTCGGCTTTCAATTTTCTTATGTGGAAAAATTAACAAATGTTAGAATTGGAAGAAGTTTAGTAGCAATCTGGTTATAAAGATAGGCATAAATTGGTCATATGTGGAAAGAAACAAAACCAATATCTGAGACCTATAATTATATCTACTGTATTGGTAAAGGAGCTGGAGGATATGGCTGGAATGGTCAGAGAAGATGAAATTGGAAGGTTTTAACCTATGTGATAAAGTTAAAATAGTCATGCTCTGTGATGAAACTTGAGTAAAAGTTATGAGAGACATGACAAGCGCTATTGGTTGACTCTAGGGAAAAGATAGGAAGGTATAATAAAGCAAAGGTGGTGGTGGTGTCTTAAAATCAATAAATATGAGTTTTCAGTTGGTTGAAACAACAGCCTCAAGTGAAAACGATTTTCCTTTTTAATTATAACCATTCTTATGTGATTGGTAAAACACACAAGAATACAAAATAAAAATTACCTATAGCTTCTCCCTCTATTCTTCTAGTTTTCTTTAGAAATACAAAATTGAAGATGTGTTCCACCATATAGTTCTGTATCTGGATATTTTCAAATAATTTTATCATCAAGTATTTTTCTCATGTTATTAAGTATTCTTTGAAATATTTTTAGTGACTGTATAGTTTTCCATGCAGTTGTAATTTTTTAACCATTACCTTTTTGGACACTACTTAGTAAGTGTGATTACTTACAATTTTTCCCCCTTTATAACTTACGAGGACTAGAGATTTAAGTGCTGATACGAACAAGATGACAGGTCAAAGAAGTAGCCTTCTACAACTGGAGAGTTGAGAAAGCTGAAATTATTGTTTTGGTTTTTTTTTTTTCATTTTGAAAGTAATGAAAATTACTTTCATTTACAGATTATTACAGAAAATTCAAAAGATAACAAAAATAAAAAAATTAACCACTGGCACTTTTGTGTTTTTTACTGAGCCCATATAATTATCTGTGTATCTATCTATCTATGTATCTATTTATTTTTGAGACAGTCTCACTTTGTCATCCTCAGTAGAGTGCTATGGTGTTGTAACCTACAGTAACCTCAAAATTTTGGCTCAAGTTATCCTCTTGTTTCAGCTTCCTGAGTAGCACCTATAGGTGCTTGGCCACAGGCCTGTCTACTTTTAGAGATGGGGTTTCACTTTTGTTCAGGCTGATCTCGAACTCCTGAGCTCAAGTAGTCCACCCCCGTTAGCCTCTCAGAGTGCTATGATTATAGGCATTGAGCCACTCTTCCTGACCCCTCATAATGTCTATTTAGGTGTGCTTTAGGATTTCACTAACTGAAAGAGGTGAATTATAATTTAAAAGATTGAGGAGATAGAATCTTACTCTGTTGTATGGGCTGGCATGCCATGGCCTAAGTCTAGCACAAAGCAACCTCAAACTCCTGGCTCAAGTGATCTTCCTGCCTCAGCCTCCCAAGTAGCTAGGAGCACAAGCATATGCCACCACACCCAGCTAATTTTTCTATTTTTAGTAGGGATGGGGTCTTGCTCTGGCTGGTCTTTAACCTCTGACCTCAAGCGATCTGCCTGCTTTGGCTAGAAGCGCCAGGATTACAGGCATGAGCCACCACACTCAGCCTGAAGAAAACAATTTTTTGAAATGTAATAAGATCACTTGCCTTTGGTTATTCAACAAATATGATTGAGTTACTTTTGTACCTTCATCAGATAGTTCTGACTGCCAAGCAGTGCCCATTTAAAATATTTATTAATCACTATTTGTTTCTTTAGCAATATCTTGCCAATAGCTAATGCTTAGCTATCTCTATTTTAGAGATCATGACCAAAAATTCCAATATGCAGTAGTCCCCTTCTTCTCCACAGCTTCACTTTCTGTGGTTTCAGTTACATAAGGCCAACTTTAATCTTAAAATAGTAAATGGAAAATTCAAGAAATAAACAGATTCCTAAGTTTTAAATTGCACACCATTGTGAGCATGAAGAATCTCTTACTGTCCCACCTGGAACATGAATAATCCCTTTCTCCAGTGCACCTATGGTGGATATGCTCCTGTCCTGTTAGTCACTTAGTAGCCATCTTGGTTATCAGATTGAAAAAACATATGGAGGGTTCCATACTATCTGTGGTTTCAGGAATCCACTGGGTGTCTAGGAATGTATTTCTCCTGTTTTTAAGGATGTTGACTAGAAGAGACATCCTGTTTACTTGTAGAAAAGCAGTTTGCACATACAGACATACCTTTGGGATGTTATGTGTTTGGTTTCAGGTCACTGCAATAAATTGAGTCATACTTTTTTGTTTGTTTGTTTCCTAGTGTATATAAAAGTTTTGTTTATACTATACTATTTACACTGCAACTTGTATGAAGTATTTAGTAGCATTGTGTCTAAATGTACATATTCTAATTTAAAAAAATTTCTTGCTATAAAGGCTGACATAGAGACATGAAATGAACACATGCTGTTGGAAAAATGGCACGGATAGACTTGTTCTACACAGGATTATCACAGACCTTCAATATGTAAAAAAAATAGTATCTTCAAAGTGTAGTAAAGTGATGTGCAATAAAATGAAGTATGCCTATATTTTATCCCCTTCTTTCTAGAATTATTCAGAGCAAAAATGGCATTGGAGAGCTTTCATTGCATATTTGTTGAGTTCCCATCAAAAAATCTCTATAGGTTTTTCTTGTCTAGAGGGTCTGTTCTTCAAAGAAAAAAAATCTTCAAAATTAATTATGTTTTATGGCATTTTTCAGAAAAGGCAGGATAAAGTGAAACTGTATCAAACACATGTTAGTTATATTTTGCAGTGACTTCCCCATGGTTATGCAGTATAAGTGCCAGTAAAAATTAGAGTACAAGGAAAATGTAGACAGAATAGGAATTATTTATTTTTGAGGTGGTTTGGAGTTGAGAGGAAGGTTAGGCATATTGTTGTTTGCAGGACAGCACTTCCTGACCCTTCCCTTCTCTCTCTGAAAGCTTTTTAAAAAACTAAAAAGGGAACTTGGTAAAAACCACTTTTTAATTCATAATGTGAACATACAATGTGTTCTCTCCCATTTTCCAACTTTTGGATTCATTAAAAGTGAATACTAGGCTCCGTGCCCGTAGTTCAGCAGTTAGGGTGCCAGCCACATGCACCAGGAGCTGGTGGGTTTGAACCTGGCCTCAGCCTGCTAAACAAGCAAACAAACAAGCAAACAAACAAACAAAGTAAAAAAATAGCCAGGCATTGTGGCGGGTGCCTGTAGTCCCAGGCTGACACAAGAGATAAGTGAGGCTGACACAAGAGAATCTCTTGAGCCCAAGAGTTTGAGGTTGCTGTGAGCTATGACGCAACGGTACTCTTCTGAGGGCGACAATGTGAGACTCTGTCTCAAAAAAGAAAAAAAAAAAAAATTAAAAAAAAGGGAATACTATTCAGGTTTTGTAATTTTAGTCTTTAATTTACTATTGCCCTTAAAAAGTTCATTGAAATTGCATGTTTTTCTTCAAGTGGGAGTATGTTAGATTGTTTTTCATATATATATATATAAATAAAAAATTATGTTAAATCAACCAGAAAAAAATTTCTTTGGACTTTAGAAATATGTTCAATGACTTGTTTAAAATTTTTGCTTTGAAATTTTAAGGATGTCTGACTTGTGTATTTTGTATTAGACTGGAAAAAAATGAACTTTTTAATGACTTGGTGATCTTATAACTTAATTATCTTTTAGCTAAATTCAGTTTAATTGGTAATTTAGGTTTAAAACAGAATGCTTAAAATGATCTTGTTTTCATATTAAAAATGAACACCAAGTTGGTTGTGGTGGCATGTACTTGTAATTCCAGCTGCCCAGGAGGCTAAGAAGGGAGGATCACTTGCGTCTAGGACAGTGGTTCTCAAACTTCCTAATACCACGGCCCTTTAATACAGTTGCTATGGGTTACAACCCACAGGTCGAGAATCCCTGGTCTAGGAGATCAAGGCCTGTCTGGGCAACACAGTGAAACCCTGTTTCAAGAAAAAAAAAAGTAACATGTTACTATATTTGTGCAAAAAGGAATCTGGACAGATAATACATCAAACTGTTAACTATAATCATCTTAGTTAGAATATTAAGAGGAAAGCATGGGCACTAGGAAATTTGTGTTCTTTAAAGGACCTTTAATGATTCTGGACTTAAATCTTCCGAGAATGTTAAAACTTTTTTTTAACTTCATATTTGAAGTTATTACAAAGATTTTTAAACACTTGTTTCTATTGGACTGTAACAAGATTTTATTTGCCCAAGTCACAGTCAGTAGACATTAAGTGAGAGTGCTATCTCTTTGTAAAATGCTTTGAGATCAGCAGATAAAAGATCTCACCTATGTGCAAACTTTCACTGTAATTAACTGTCTTCCTTGGACCAGTAATGGTGTTAATAGCTATTTTGTTAGTTAATGATAATTTCTTTGCAAGAATTTATTGATTAAACAAGGTAAGCCCTCGTTCAGTGCCCATAGCTCATTGTCTATGGTACCAGCCATATACACCGAGGCTGGTGGGTTTGAACGTAGCCTGGGCGAGCTAAACAGCAATGCAACAAAAAAATAGTCGGGTGTTGTGGCAGGCGCTACTTGAGAGGCTGAGGCAAGAGAATCGCTTAAACCCAAGAATTGGAGGTTGC
Source organism: Loris lydekkerianus (assembly GCA_963574355.1). Lineage (NCBI taxonomy): Eukaryota > Metazoa > Chordata > Mammalia > Primates > Lorisidae > Loris > Loris lydekkerianus. The sequence continues at coordinate 30,453 of CAUYPK010085176.1, read as the reverse complement.
TGTGAGCTATGATACCATGCGACTCTACTGAGGCTGACATCATAGTGAGACTGTGTGTCAAAAAAAAAAAAAAAAGGTAAACCCAACAAAAAGAAAAAAAAATGGCAAGCTGAACACTTCTAACTATAGCTGTATCTATGGAGAAGTTTGACAAATCCTTAACACAGGAACTTAGGGAAGAAGACACATTAGAAATATTGTCTCCTTTTTAAAACATCTTTATTGAGATATATTTTACACATCAGGCAATTCACTCATTTAAAGTATATAATTCAGTGGTTTCTGGTAATATTCACAGATATATGCAACCATCATCACCGTCAATTTTAGAACATTTTCATCACTTCAAAAAGAAATCCTCATATCCTTTATCATTCACCCTTATCTTACTCCCATCCCCTCAAGCAACCATTGACCAACTTTCTGTCTCTGTTTCCATATTCTGAATTTGAATATGAATAGAATCATGTATTAATAGTATATGGTCTTTTGTGACCTGCATCTTTTACTTAGCATATAATGTTTTCAGGGTTCATCAATGTTATAGAATGTATCAGTACTTCATTCCTTTTTATGGCCTACTAATATATTCTGTTGTCCATTTTGTTTTTCCATTTGTCAGTTGATGGACATTTGGGTTGTTTTCCACCTTTTGGCTATTATGAGTAATGCTGCTATAAACATTTATGTACAGATTACTTTGTGGGCTATTTATTTACTTAACTCTTAAGTGTTGATCAAACTGATGAGTAAATCAGCTGAAAACTAGCTTTTCATTAATGAATAAATACTCTTAAAATCTAGCCATTTGGGTATGAGTTTCTCTTTGGTCCCTATACTCATTTACAGTAAATGCTCTTTCCTATTTTCAGCCATGGGAAACCACTAATCCACTTTCTTTCTCAATAGATTTGCCTATTATGGATATTTCATATAAATGGAATTATATAATATGTGGTCTGTTGTTTTTGGCTTCTTTCACTTAGCAAAATATTTACAAGGCTTATCCATGAGGGAGCATGTGCCAGTAGTTTGTTCCTTTTTATTGCTGAATGGTGTTCTGTTATATGGTGTATTTCATTTTGTCTGTTCACCAATTGATAAGACATTTAGATTGTTTCCAACATTAGGTTATTTTTGGCTGTTTTAAATAATTGCATCTTTTTTCCGGACTGATAATAGATTTGAATAGACTTTTAAAATTACTTACAAATCTGCATTTTTTTAAACAGCAACAGTTTTTTTAAAACACTGTTTTTCATCATAGGATATACTGTATTTAACCACTAATGTTTATAGATATTTTGAGTTGTTTCTGATTTTTCGCTATTATAAACAATACTGTAATAAATATTCTTCCACATTTATTTTTTATTTTTTATTTTCTTATTTTTTGAGTCTCATTTCGTCACCTTTGGTCAATTGCCATGGTGTCTTAGCTCACAGAAACTTCAAACTTTTGGGTTCAAGTGATCCACTTGCCTCAGCCTGCCAAGTAGCTGGGACTACAGGTGCCTGCTACAATACCTGGCTATTCAGGCTGGTCTGGAACTTGTGAGTTTAAGCATTCCGTCTGCCTCAGCCTCCCAGAGTGCCAGGATTATGGGTATGAGCCCCTGCACTCAGCCTTCACATTTATCTTTGTGTATGGATTTTTGTATATGGAATTGCTGGATCAAAGGGCAGGAACAGATGCAATGTTTTTTTTGGGTTTTTTTTTTTTTTTTTTTTTTTGAGTTAAGAGTCTCACTTTGTTGTCCTTGGTACAGTGCCCTGTCATCACAGCAACCTCAAACTCTTGGACTCAAGCCATTCTCTTGCCTTAACTTCCCAAGTAGCTGTGACTACAGGTGCCACCACAACACCTGGCTATTTTTAGAGATGAGGTCTTGCTCTGGCTCAGGCTGGTCTTGAACTCGTGAGCTCAGGCAATCCACCTGCCTTGGCCTCTCCTGTTGCAGTTTTTTAATAAAACATTGAAGACCATAAGACACTTCCAGGCATAATTTTGTTATTAAAGTTTAATTGTCAAGTAACTTGTACTTTCTGTTTTTGTAATTAGCTAAGGAAAAGCAGGTTCTCCTTGCTTGAGTTAACAGAATATGTTAAGGAAAAAATATTTGAAAATAACAGGAATGTACCTTCTCGTGATCTAGGATGATAAAATAGATGTATAAATATTTCTTGTTTTACTTTTCTTTGAATTAGAAAACATCTACTAAAAACACTGGTAGCTACTATAAAAGTTATAGAGCCATGTGGGGGTACTTTCACTAAAAAAGAAAAATACTGGCTAATTTCATGGGCAGCAGAATTATAATGAATTATGATTGTTAGTTTCAAGAGTGGTCTTCCCCCAATTTTCCCAGAATTTCAGTGTAATAGAACCTCCGTAGTTGATCACTTCCATACATTGATCACATCCTTAAGTTGACCTAATTTTCATAGACTGGACATGAATCACATATACATACTAGTATAGGCCTAGTTTCTTATGTTGACCACCTCTGTATGTTGACCAGTTTGTTACAGTCCCTTGGATGGTCAATTTAGAGAGGTTCTACTGTATTTTGTGCAGGGAAAGACACTGAAGCCCGATGGGTCTAGAAGTGAGTTTCTGTACATTAATCCCTACTGTATTTTTCCACACATTCATGAAATATGTATGTATTTAAATATGTATGTATTTAATAGACTGTCATTTATCAAGGTTATATAGTAGGTTTGATATGATGATAATAAAACCTGGATTCTTTGTTAGACATCGTAACTCTGAAGTTTTTTAAAAAAATATGTGTATACTATACGGATATATGTATCAATGTGGAGTATTAAACTTTTTGCTTAGTTTGTGCTGAAGAAAAAGTTCATGGTCAATAAGTATTTGTGTTAATAGATTTGTGAAATTGTATTAAAGAAAACGGTGGCCAGGCTTGTCCCTGTAATCCCAGAACTTTGGGAGACTGAGGCAGGAAGGTCACTTGAGGCCAGGAGTTGGAGATCAGCCTGGGCAACTTAGTAAGACCCCATCTCTACAAAAGGTAAAATAGAAATTAGCCTGATGTGGTTGTGTGCCTTGTAGCCCCAGCTACTTGGGAGGCTGAGGCAGGAAGATCATTTGAGCCCAGGAGTTCAAGGTTGCAGTGAGTTATGAGAATGCATCAATGTACATCAGATTGGGTGACAGAGACCCTATCTCAAAAAAAAAAAGAAAGAAAGAAAAAAGAAAATGGTGACCAGAGTTTGACTTACTACATTTTTTGATCTTAGTAAATTAGGGAATCCTAAATAGGAGGAACTGACAAATGGGCTTGTAATCATCTGGGGTATTTATGTTTGGGTGTTAGTACCTCTTCAGGCAGATATCTTATGCATCAGAATTTCTGTTAGGATAAGCTTTCCTATTTTTCCAAATGAAGACCTGAGAGATGGAGTAGCTAAATACTGTTTCCTAAAATATATTGTATTACTGTTACTATGTTAATATTACTATATTATATAATAAACACATGAACCCCATTCCTTCACTGAAAATCCTTAAATAATAAATACACTGTTGGGATATATGAATTTCCCAAATAAATAGCTTCTTTTTTCAAGGACTTCTTAATCAGGACACAGATTTTCTTTTTTTTTTGAGACAGAGTTTCACTTTTTTGCCCCTGGTAGAGTGCTGTGGCGTTACAGCTCACAGTAATCTCAAACTCTTGGGCGTAAGCGATTCTCTTGCCTCAGCCTCCCAAGTAGCTGGGATTACAGGTACCCACCACAATGCTTGTCTATTTTTAGAGATGAGGTCTTGCTCTGGCTCAGGCTGGTCTCAAACCTGTGAGCTCAGGCAGTCCACCCGCATTGGCCTCCCAGAGTGTTAGGATTACAGACGTGAGCCATTGTACCCAGCCCTCAGAACACAGATTTCTATTTGCTTAATGTTTACAGTGCCATAACAGTGACATGCCCACTACCATGTTGGCCCAATTACTAGATGGCCATCATCTTGCCTCTTTAAAAAAAATTTTTTTTGTTCATTCCTTTGTAAGCTTGGTAAATATTATTTTTTCTAATAGTCTCTTTGCCTTTTGACAACCTTTTACTCCCAAACCTGGAACACAGGTAACCTGACTTGTTAGAATTACATGCACATAAGAACTAGTAGGTGTCAGATGAGAACTTTAAGACATGAGAACTTCAGACTTTTATGGTTTTAGATTTCAGGTCTGTTTTTTGGTTTTGTTTACTTATTTCAGCATTAGTGACAATATTAGAGGATTTGGTGGGTGGTCTAATCAGATATGTGTAGTTTCTGTATTATAGTCAAGTAATTAGAATCCTTTGGAGGATTCAGGCCCTTCATTTTATTTTTTATTAATAACCAGATAAAGGCTTGTTTTATTTGGATGATTGATTATCATTATGGAGGTCACTATGTACGGACAAGAGGGGGGCATTCTATTTCTTGGTCTCTTCTTCTTTGGACAGAGTTTTGATGATCTCCTCCTTGGCCTGGAGGCCTCTTCATGGCTCTTGCGTGCTTCCTCGGTCTTGGACCTGCGGGCCTCAGCTTTGTCAGCCAGGATCTTCTTGGGAGCCTTGTCTGCCTTCAGCTAGTGGATGTGTTCCACGAGAGTCTGCTTCTTTTTGAGCACATTCCCTTTCACCTTCAGTACAGGCTGTGATACATGTGCAGTCAGTCTTCTTAGATTCATGGTATCTTCTCAGCAGATGGCGCGGAATCCTTATCCTCCTCATCCAGGTTGCCTTCTCAGGCATTCTCAAATGGCTATACCCTTTTGTTTACCGGTGCCCATATGCCTGCCCTGCTGGTGGGGCAACATGTTTTTCTGGCATGGCACTTGGGAATTGACGTATACGGGCTTGCGAATAATCAGCCTATCTTTTTTTTTTTTTTTTGCAGGCCAGGGCTGGGTTTGAACCCGCCACCTCTGGCATATGGGGTAGGCGTCCTATTCCTTTGAGCCACAGACGCCACCCAAATCAGCCCATCTTTGATCAACTTCTGGATCTGCCTATGGGGAGTTGGCATTGGCAATTTCATTAGTCTCAGTGGGGTCCAACCAGACCTACTTTTTGCCACGGTGGAGGACACTAGAGGCAAGCCTTTTCTGAAGCCTGAGCGTACTTATGGTTCCAGCCTCAGTAGCAAAAGGCAGGCCCTTCATTTTTTGACTGTATGTAATTTTATTTATTGATCCGCATGATGATTTTTTTTTTTTTTTTTGCAGTTTTTGGCCGGGGCCGGTTTTGAACCCGCCACCTCTGGTATATGGGGCCGGTGCCCTACTCCTTTGAGCCACAGGCATGGCCCGATGATGCTATTTTTGCTTGTAGTAGACAAGTGCTAATGGTTACCGCAAGAAATACTCTTTTTTTTTTTTTTTTTTTTTTTTTTTAAATGAGACAGAGTTTCACTGTGTCACCCTCAGTAGAGTGTTGTAGCGTCACAGCTCACAGCAACCTCAAACTCTTGGGCATAAGTGGTTCTCTTGCCTCACCCTCCCAAGTAGCTGGGACTACAGGTGCCTGCCACAACACCTGGCTATTTTCTTGTTGCAGTTGTCATTGTTTAGCTGGCCTAGGCTGGGTTCGAGACCGCCAGCCTCGGTGTTATGTGACTGATGCCGTAACCACTGCTCTAGGGCGCTGAGCCCACAAGAAATATTCTTATTTTGGCTGGAATAAATTTACTTGAAAAATGTAGAATAAATTAAAAACTAAAGTCACATAATAATTTTTTTCTTTTAATTAAATATGGAAAGGTACAGAAGCCAAATGAAATTGTTTGTATTCACAGGAAACTATAGCTTTATGTTATATTGTTCTTGATAAATAGAAATGAGTGTTCAAAATAAGGATATTGTTTATATTAGCTCATTCTATATATGACATTTTAATTTATAGTTTATATGTCAAACTAATTGCTCACTATATTAGCTGATGAGGTTATTAGGGATCATTTGAACATAATGAGAAGTTCTGGAAAAATTAGGATTTAGATTGCATAACGTCATAATAAGCATGTTTATGTCTAGTGAATATATTCAATTCTTCATTGTTTCTTTTCACTGAATAAAAATAAAAAGTGCTAAGTGTAAATAGAGCTATGAAGCTTAGTTTGTTTTTTATTTCACTTAACAAATTGAGATTTCTGTTTTCTTTGTTATGATTTACTGATTTAGGATGTATTAATAGCAATTAAGGTTTTCCAGGATTATGGTGACCTGATTCTATTAATTTTCTATTAATTGAAGACTAACAAATAGCCTGTTACTTCTCTTTTGTTAAAATTTTATCCCTTTTCTCATTTCCCAATTTAAGTTTACTGAAAGCCTTAGAATAGCAGTTATAAAGTATTTTGTAGTATTCAATGATTATGTGACAGATACTATGCTATCTTGATGCAGAAGTCAAGATTTATTTAAAGCACAAACTATGCTGATGCTGAGTTAAGTAATCAGGAATCCTTAACTGTATGTTAAAAGAATTGAAATGGGATTTGGTAATGTGTTTAAAAAGATCCATGTTTATTTTTTCTAAATTACCTGCATATTATTCCCTAAAATTTCATATTTAATTTTATTAATTGTACCCTTATAGGTGATTATAAAGTATATGCATGTGTGTGAATGTATATATATAGTAGTAAATTGAAAACTTTTATTAGAGTAGGTTGTGACTTTGATACAGTTTTAAATAATATAATGAATAACAATCATTAAATTAAGGAAAAAGAGCTCACCTGACCATAAGAATCACATATAGAGTTGGTATAGGGTTATTATATTCTCAAATCATTTTCATCTATTTTTTTTGTTAAACTAAAAATCTTTTTGATTTTAGGGGGAAAAAAATAGTGGCTTTGATGTCCTCTACCATAATATGAAACATGGACAGATATCAACAAAAGAACTAGCAGATTTTGTAAGAGAAAGGTATGTATTCTTTTGTTAAGTAATTTGTTTAACAACTTAGAAGCGATTTAAATTTTCGAATATAAATGAGAAAATTATACGTGGATTTGGAATAAAGTAATCACAGTATGATTATATTTTAAATTAGTGGTTATCTGTCATCTATGCATGTGAGAGCTGAATAGAGGTTCAGTGGCACTTTGAAACCTCTGATTTGCAATATATCTACATATTTTCCATCGAATGTGCTAGCATGGTGATACAATTAAAAAAAGAATTTTATAGGTTAAATAATAGCATTTCTTTAAATAAAAATGCAAAAGTAATTTGAAAAACTAAGTTTTCTGAACTTTTAATTATGTATTTTTTATATTTTATTTTAAGAAGTCCTAAATATAGGCTTGGCACCCGTAGCTCAGTGTTTAGGGCGCCAGCCACATACACCAAGGCAGGCAGGTTGGAACTCAGCCCCGGGTTGCTAAACAACAATGACAACTGCAACAAAAAAATAGCCAGGCATTGTGGTGGGTGCCTGTAGTCCCAGCTATAAGGGAGGCTGACGCAAGAGAATTGCTTAAGCCCAAGAATTCGAGGTTGCTGTGAGCTATGACGTCAGAACACTCTACTGAGGGTGACATAATGAGACGCTGTCTTAAAAAAAAAAAAAAGTCCTAAGTATATCTTTTTTTTTTTTTTTTTTTTTTTTGTGATGGAATGTTACCTTCTTGCCTCTGGTAGAGTGCTATGGTGTCATAACTCACAGCATTCCTCACAGCAGTGTCAGACTCTTGACAGTCCTCTTGCCTCCGCCTCCAAAGTAGCTAGGACTACAGATGCCCACCATGCCTGGCTATTTCTTTTGAGATGGGGGTCTCACTTTTGCTCAGGCTGGTCTTGAACTCATAAGCTCAAGCGATCCACCTGCCTTGGCCTCCCAGAAGGCTGGGATTACAGGCGTGAGCCACCACACCTGGCCCTATATAAAGTATCTTTAAATCTCACAAATTTATAAAACATGATTGTCTTTAAGATTCTTTGAACATTATAGACAATTTAAATGCTATTAAAAATCAGTATGACTTGATTATGATTAAAAATAAAAAAATCCAACAGAACTCAAAGCTACTGTACTACTTTTTTTTTTTTTTTTTTTGAGACAGTCTACTATGTTGCCCTCCGTAGAGTACTTCTCTGGCATTGCAGCTCACAGCAACCTCAAGCTCTTGGTCTTAAACAATTCTCTTGCCTCAGTCTCCCAAGTAGCTGGGACTACAGGCTCCAGCCACAACTACCAGCTACTTTTTTGTTATAGTTGTCATTGTTGTTCTAGCAGGCCTGGGCTGAGTTTGAACTACCAGCCCCAGTGTATGTGGCCAGTACCCTATCCCCTGAGCTACAGGCGCCAAGACTGTCTTACTACTTAAAGCTGTTTTGTGTCTAGCCCCACTTAATAATTTTTTATGAACACATTTAAAATCTTTACCTTGATAATATAAGGATACCTTCCCTTTAAATGCAATACACAATACTCCATCTGTTTTTTTTTGAATTGAAAAAAAAATTTTTTGTGACAGAGTCTTCTATATTGGCCAGATAAGTCTCAAGCTCTTATGTTGGAGTGATCCTCCAGGCTTAAACTCCTCAGTAGCGGGGATTGAAGTGGTGTGCCACAAAACCCAGCTCTCATTCATTTGTTCTTTCCACAATGTTTATCCAATGTCTGCTGTGTGCCAGGTACTTGTGTGGATAAAGGGGATATAGTGGTTAAGATACAGCTTTTACAGACTGGTAGGAGTTTGGGAATAAACTAGTTCACATAAGAACAGTCCTCTTCTTGCTTCCACCTATCTACCAATGTCAAGAAGTCCAAAAGCTCTAACTGCTCCAGGTAAGGCTGTCCCTATCTTAGTTTTTACATTATTATTGGCAGGAGTAAAGGAGAGGCCCCCAAATTCTGCATCTCTTGGCGTGTCTTCTAGCCTTCTCTTTCACCCAACATTTACTTCACTACTCTCACTGTTTCCTTGGAACCATCAGGACAGATATGTCATTACCTTAAGAAGTCCAGGACTCCTGAGTCATCCCTTCTTTGCTCAGAATCTAGCCAGCTCTTTCTGATTCTGTGTGCAGTTATACAACTCCTCCTTTATTCCTTCTTCCCTACTTTTGCTTCACAGTATTTATAACCATCTAAGTGATACTTCACTTATTTTTCTGTCTCTCTCCACTAAAATATAAACCTCTCAATAGCAGGGATTTTTGTCTTTTTGCTCTATCTCTTGCATTCTATGTAGTGCTTGGCAGTTGGTAGGCCTCTCAGTAAAGATTTTTTTGGTAGAACGACTCTCTTAAATTCAAAAACTGAAAAAAAAGTTCAGTTTTTGCCTGACTTCAGCAGTATCTCCTAACTGGTCTATCTATATTCACTCTTGTTTGCCTGCAGCTTATTCTTTGTATTGTAGTACATTTATATGTTTATTCATACATACATACATAGTTTCACTCTGTCCCCTTGGGCAGAATGCCATCATAGCTCACAGGTACCTCAAACTCTTGAGCTTGAGCAATCTCTTGCCTCAGCCTTGCAAATAGCTGGGACTATAGGCGTGTACCACCCCAGCTACTTTTTCTATTTTTAGTAGAGATAGGGTCTGCCACTCTTGCTCAGACTGGTCACCTCCGCCTCCCAGAGTGCTATGATTATAGGCTTGAGCCACCATGCCCAGCCTACTTGGAGTACTGTTTTTGAACTACAGTAGAGGTTACTTTTTACATCTTTTGTTTAAACTATTTCAGGGGCTTCCCATTGCTCTTAAGATAGGCCTGCATTGTTTGACACCTGACTGCCTTTCAAGCCTTATTGTGCCAGGCTCTGCTAGGTGCTGCCATAAAAGAGAATATTATTTCATAGAGGAAAATAGAAATAAATAACAAAAGTGAATAATTACAAAATTTTATAAATACCACAAAGAGATACATGATAGACAGGTTCCTCCTTATTCCTTCCTCTTCAGAGATATTGGTCGTTTTATTGATAGGCTTCTTCCAGTCCAGGTTTTGTACACATTTATTCTCCTGATTTTATTAACCCCTATTTATTCTTTGGAGCTCAACAATGTGGTCACTGCTCCATGAATATATTGAGAGGAAAGTCCACCATCCCTGCACATGCCCAGCCTTCTCCATTGTCAGCATCCTCAACCAGAGTGCTACATTTGTTACAAATCATGAACCTACATCGACACATCATAATCACTCCAAGTCCTACTTTACGTTAGGGTTAACTCTAGATGTTGACATTCTGTGGGTTTGGACAAGTGTATAATGGTATCATTGTAGTAGCATACACAGTATTTTCACTGCCCTGATAATCCTCTGTTCTCTGCCTGTTATTCATCCCTGTCCCAGTCTCTGGTAAGCACTGATCTTTTTATTTATTTATTTATTTGTAGTTTTTTTTTTTTTTTTTGGTCAGTGCAGGGTTTGAACCCACCACCTCTGGTTTATGGGGCTGGCGCCCTACTCCTTTGAGCCACAGGCACCACCCCCCTGATCTTTTATTATCTCATAGTTTTGCCTTCTCCAGGATGTCATATAGTTGAAGTCATAGCGTATGTAGCCTTTTCAGATTGTCTTCTTTCACTAGTTAATGTACATTTAAGTTTCCTCCTTGTCTTTTCATGGCTTGATTTCAAACTCATTTCTTTTTAATGTTTCACGATATTCCATTGTCTAGATGTACAACAGTTTATCTATTCACCTACTGAAGGACATCTTGCTTACTTCTAAGGTTTGGAAAACTATGAGTAAAAGCTGCTGTAAACATCTGTGTGCAGGTTTTGTGGGTTATAAGTTTTTCACTCCTTTGAATACATTCCAAGAAGTATAATTGCTAGATCTTATGCAAAGAGTATGTTTAGTTTTTAAGAAACTGATAATCTTCCAAAATGAGTGTACCATTTTGCATTCCTACCAGCAATGGGTAAGAGTTCCTGTTGTTCCACATTTTTACCAGCGTTGTTTGTTGTCAGTATTCTGGATTTTGGCCATTCTAGTAAGTGTGTAGTGATATCTTATTGGTTTTTTTTGTGTGTGTTTTTAGGTTTTTTTGTTTTTTTTTTTTATGAGACGGAGTCTCACTTTGTTGCCCTTGGTAGAGTGTCATGGCGTCTCAGCTTACAGTAACCTCAGACTCTTAGGTTCAAGCATTCCTCTTGCCTCAGCCTCCCAAGTAGCTGGGACTAACAAAAATAGCCACAATGCCTGGCTATTTTTAGAGACAAGGTCTTGCTCTCTCTGGCTCAGGCTGTTCTCGAACTCATGACTTCAAGGAATCCACTACCTTGGCCTCCCAGAATGCTGGGATTATAGGCATGAGCCACCATGTCTGGCCCTCACTGTTGTTTTAATATACATTTTTCTGATGCCCTTTTGTATATATGCCTTGGTACATATATACACAAGTTTATATTGGGCATGTGCTCTGGAGTAGAATTGTGAGGTTGCAGGATATATACGTATGTTTGTGTGTGTGTGTTCTATATTAGTGAATAATGCCTAAGAATTTTCCAAGGTGGTTTTATCAGTTTATATCACTACCATCCTTGTTTGAGAGTCCAATTGCTCCGTGTCCTTATGAACTTGGTGTTGTCAGTCTTTTAATCTTTTCTGATAGTAACGGTATCTCAGGTATCTCACTTTAATTTATATTTCTGTGATGAGTAATAGGATTAAGCATTCTTTTGTATATTAGCCATTTGCATCTTTTTTATGAAGTGTCTATATATCTTGCCCATTTTTCTGTTTTTTTTTTTTTTTTTTTTGACAGAGTCTCGCTATGTCACCCTCAGTAGAGTGCAGTGGCGTCATAGCTCACAAACCCTTGGGCTTAAAGCGATTCTCTTGCCTCAGCCTCCCAAGTAGCTGGGACTATAGGCACCTTCCACAATGCCTGGCTATTTTGTTGTTGTTGTTGTCATTGTTGTTTTTAACTGGCCCAGGCTGGGTTCAAACCCTCCAGCCTTGGTGTATGTGGCCAGCACCCTAACCACTGAGCTATAGGCACTGAGCCTTTTTTTTTTTTTTTTTTTTTTTTAACACTTTAGAAAAATAGATTGGAGAGGCTGGGCACAGTGGCTCATGCCTGTAATCTTAGCACTCTGGGAGGCTGAGGCGTGTGGATTGTTTGAGCTCACGAGTTAGAGACTAGCTTGAGCAAAAGTGAGACCCCATCTCTTCTAACAAATAGAAAAACTGAGGCAAGAGGATTGCTTGAGACTGAGTGGGCGGTTGCTGTGAACTATGATGCCATAGCATTCTACACAGGGGGACAACTTGAGACTCTTTAACAAAAAAAAAAAAAATAATAATAATGATAATTGGAGGAGTTATTTATTATTTTTTTTTTTTTTTGAGGCAGAGCCTCAAGCTGTCGCCCTGGGGAGAGTGCTGTAGCATCACAGCTCACAGCAACCTCTTAACTCCTGGGCTTAAGCGATTCTCCTGCCTCAGTCTCCTAAGTAGCTGGGACTCTAGGTGCCCACCACAACGCCTGGCTATTTTTTGTTTGTAGTTGTCATTGTTGTTTGGCAGCCGGGCTGGATTTGAACCCGCCAACTCTGGTGTATGTGGCTGGCACCTTAGCTGCTTTAGCTATAGGCGTTGAGCCAGAATTCTTTATATATTCTGCACTTTGTCAGTTATGTGTTGAAAATACTGTATGTATAAACACACTTTTTTTTTTTATATATTGACTTTGTATCTAGCAAACTGATAGTTCTTATTTATTCTGATAATCTGTAGATTCTTTTGGATTTTCTGTGTACAGTTATTGTGTGTGAATGGCAGTTTCATTTCTTCCTTTCCAAGTCTTGTACCTTTTATTTCATTTTCTTGATTTATTGTACTGGCTAAGACATCCAATATAATGCTGAATAGATAGTGATGGTGGGCATTCTTATTTCCAGTCTCACATTTTACCCTTAAATATGGTATCGTTATTCTAGGTTGTCTTCTTCCTGTTTGGGGGAAATAATATATAAAAGGTAAAAGGGAATTCCCTTTTATGTACTATTTTGCAAAGATTGTTGTTTTTTTTTTAATCATGAATGAATCTTGATAATATGTTTTTTCTTTTTCTCTCTTGACCTTAATCTGCTGCTTCTTCCCCCTGTTTATGTGAATGATATTCAAGTTTTTTTTTTTTTTTTTACTTAGTTTATTATCTTTAGCATATTAAATTTCTCTTTGTCTTACATACATCTTATCTAGAATCTTACTTTTGTACCCTTCTCCCATTCTGAACTCAACCCTGGGCTCTAAGAAATACTATTTCACTATTATCTCTAAGCAGCTTTAAGAGGTATAATCACAGCCCCACCCATGGTCTCTATGGCTACTGTCAGAATACTTCATCAGAGTTCTAATAAACCGAAGGAAGGGGGCTAGAACAGGCCTGTTCCCTTGCCAAATGAGTTCTATGGATGCCAGATATTACCTAATATTGTGCTGAACAACTCTTCCTGAGGCCTGAGATCCTGGTCACCCAGGTCACTGAGGGCATTTTTGGTATAAGTGTTCGATACTATTTCTGTCCGTGGCACTGATCCTAATTCTTGTCAATGGGCTCCTTTGGACGTCGGTGGGTCTCTGTGGATCTTATCCTTATCAGTCATATCAACTGAAGAATGATGACTTTCATATATTTGGAAAGGAGAGCTTTATTTCTCATAAAAGGTTGCACACTGCAGGCTGGCTATTCTGACAGGCTGGGAAGCAGTAGCCTTGGGCAGAAGTTGAGAGCATGTACTTCAAGATGAGGATAATAGAATTTATGTGCTTTTTATTATTATTATTTATTTTTTTTTTTTTGAGACAGAGTCTTGCTCTGTCACTCACTGCAGCCTCGAACTCCTAGACTCAAGTGTTCTTCCTGCCTCAGCCTCCTGAGTAGCTTGGACTCTAGGCATGTACTACCATACGAGGCTAATTTTTCCAATTTTTTTTTTTTTTTTTTTTTTTTTAGACAGAACCTCAAGCTGCTGCCCTGGGTAGAGTGCTGTAGCATCACAGCTCACAGCAACCTCCAACTCTTAGGCTCAAGTGAATCTCCTGCCTCTGCCTCCCAAGTAGCTGGGACCACAGGCACCCGCCATAATGCCTGGCTATTTTTTGGTTGCAGTCATCATTGTTGTTTGGCAGGCCGGGCTGGATTCAAACCTGCCAGCTCAGGTGTATGTGGCTGACGCCTTAGCTGCTTGAGCCATACACGCCGAGCCCCAATTATTATTATTATTTTTTAAATAGTGATGGGGTCTTGTTTTGTTGCCTAAGTTGGTCTTGAACTCCTGGCCTTAATCAATCCTCCTACCTCGGCTTCCTGAACTGCTAGGGGAACAGGTGTGAGTCACTGTGCCCAGCCGAAATTTGAATGTTAAACCCAACTTGGGGGGAGATGTGTTATCCTTTTAATATATTGGTGGATAAGTTAGGATTTCTATATCCACTTTTGTGAGTCTGGCCTAAAATTTTTCTTTTTCTAAATGCCCATGTGAGGTTTTGGTATCAAGGTTTGTTGGCATCATAAAATGATTTGGGGAGAGTATCCTGTTTTTATATTCTCTCGAAAAAATTGTGGAAAATTATTTTTTCCCCCTCAGGTGTTTCATAGAATTTATTGGTAAATATACGTAGACTTGAGATTTTCTTTGTAGGAAGGTTTTAAAGTACGTATTTAATTTCTTTCATAGTTATAGGACTATTCAGATTTTTCAGTTTCTGTGAATTGGAAAAATTATAATATTGTCCACAAATTTTTCCATTTCATCTAAACTTTCAAATTTATTGCCAAACATTTATTCTTAATAGCCTTTTATAAACCGTTTTAGTGCCCGTCGCATCTGTACTTATGGTCTGCTTTTTATTCCTGACGTTGGCTGTCTGTGCTTTCTCTCTTTTTTTTCATGATCAGTCTCTTTTGGTGTTTGTTTTAATCATTTTTACAAAGAACCAATTCTTGGCTTTGTTGATCTTTTGCATATGTGTTTTCTATTTCATTAACTTTTGTTCCTTACTTCCTTTGACTTTGTGTTCAATTTTTTGTTCTTTTTTGTAATTTTTTTGAGATGGACACTTAACTTAATGACCTTCAACCTTTTTTTCTTTTCTGGTATATTTGCTTAAACGTCTATATGTCTTTCAAGCCTTAGTTTTACTGCATCTCACCTGTAAGGAGAAAAAAGATTTTTTACTTAGTTTAAATATATTTTAAATTTAATTGTGCTTTCTTATTTTGAACTGCATTTCTCAATTTCCAAATACTTAGATGATTTTTTACAATCTGTTTTTACTATTCATTTCAAGCTTAATTGTATTGTATTTAGGTGACATACTCTGTTGGATAATTTCGATGTTTTGAAATTTGTTGGCAGTTGGCTTATGGCTCAAAACAACCTGTTTTGATAAATACTCTGTGTGCCTGAAAAACATTTTGCATTTGTTGAGTATAGGATTCTATATCTGTTTTTTTGTTGTTGTTGTTTTGTTTTGTTTTTGCAGTTTTTGGCCAGGGCTGGGTTTGAACCCACCACCTCTGGCATATCGGGCCGGTGCCATACTCCTTTGAGCCACAGGCGCCACCCTCTTTATCTTTTTTTACAGCAAATTTTTATTCTGTTATTCAACTCTAATTATTTTTAGTAGTTTTGGTTTTTTATTCTCACTTTATCAGTTAATGAGAGAATTGATTGAAAAATCTCTAATTTTGATTGTGATTTTTTTCTTTTTATCCATGTAGTTCTGTCAGTTTTTTGAGGTCATAGTAGTAGATGAGTACAAATTTAGCACTACTACATCTTCCAGGTGAATTGGTCTTTTATCATTGTGAAGTGTCTGTTATTATTGCCAATTTTTTTTTTTGCCTCAAAGTCTGCTTTGTTGTTGTAGCGTTTCCTATAATTATAGCCTGAGCTATACATGTGTCCTTCTGGTTTAGATGTGTTTCTCACTTATTTTAAAAGTCATTTTAGCAATCTTTGTCTATTTAGTCCGTTTACATTCAGCATACCTATTTTATTTGGGTTCAAATCTAGTATCTCAAGGGTTGTCAGACTTGTTCTGTAAAAATCCAGAAAGTAAACATTTTAGGATTTATGGCCCTTTTGGTTTCTGTTGTAACTATTCACCTCTGCTATTTTAGTGCAAAAACAGTAGTAGCCAACAAGTGAACAAGTTAACATAGCTGTGTTCCAATAAAACTTTACATCCAAAAACAAGTAGTGATCCAAATCTGGTTAATCGGGCTGCAGTTTTGCCAGTCTTTATCTGACTTGGGCCAAGAAGTTTTTAGGGTTTAAGATTATTTTAGATTTCGGAATATTTGCATTATACTTACTGGTTTGGCATCCTAATCCCAAAATCTTAACATCTAAAATGTTCCAGTGAGCATTTCCTTTGAGCATCATGTTGGCACTCAAGAAGTTTTAGATTTGGGAGCATTTTGAATTTTGGATTTTTAGATTTGGTATGCTAAACATGTAATTCTCTCCTTTATTATTCTCTTGGCAATTATCTCAGAGGTTGTAACATACAACATACTTCCCTGATCTACTGTTGTGTATGATAATTGTTGCTCTTACCCTCTTCTTGAAAACGCATGAGGCTTAGAACCACTTCTTGATTTATAGCTTTATATATACCGTGTGCATGTGCACGTATGTGTCTGTGTGTGTTTAACTACTATGGAAATTAAAAGCTTTCCACTTTTGGCCTGGGCGCAGTGGCTCACACCTGTAATGCTAGCACTCTTGGAGTCCAAGGTGGGTGGATTGCTTGACTTCAGGAGTTCAAGACCAGCATGATCAAGAGCGAGACTCTGTACTAAAAATAGGAAAACTGAGGCAAAAGTACTGTGAGCTATACTAAGGGCGATAAAAGTAAGAGTCTGTCTCAAAAAAAAGTTTTCCATTTTTCAAAAACTTACTGTGGAAATATATACTTACATACCTTTTTTGTTGTATGTTTTTAAAACTTTTTAGTATAGAAAATTTCAAATAGTTCAAAAATGAAGAAAATACATATAAACCACCAAGTAATGAAATATAATAGTTTCAGCAGTTTTTAGCAATTTGCCTATCTGTCTAAAGCAATTCCCTGGCATCAAATTATGCTCATAGATAAAATTAAGTATGTATCCCTAAATAACTATGAGCTCAAATAATCATAACATCCACCTAACAAAATTAATAACTCAAAAAATATTTTTTAATATCTAGTTCAGGTAATTTGTTTAAGTCAGGTGTTATATTTTATTCTACATTAATATTTTTCTATACACATTATTTAGATTTATTAAAATCATTTACCGTATATACTCGAGTATACCCGAACTCGGCACGGATTTTGTGCCGGAAAAAACTCGGCTTATACTTGAGTATATACGGTATTTTTTTTCTCTGATTATCTTGAATCATTATCTTCTATTTTAAAAACATCTTTTTAATATTCCATTTGATATGGAGTTGCTAGTGATAGAATCTCAATTTTTGTTAGTTTGATAATATCTTTAATTTAAATTCATTAAGAAACCTTTTTATTATGGAGAATTTCAAAGATATATCTAACTTACACAAAAGTTCTGTGCTTAGTATAATGAACTTTCACATAGTGATTACCCAGCTTCACAAATATCAAATTATGGCCACGTTGTTCCATCTTTTCCATACCACTGTTGTGAATTGTTTTTTTTTGTTGTTGTTGTTGTGAATTGTTAAAAAGCAAATATCAGGTTCAGAAATATGACGTTTCATCCTTTAGCGTTTTAGATGTGTCTGTAGACCATAGGGCTTATAAAAAACTATAATAGAAATATGTTACTCTATATAAACACAAGTAATTTCCTAATATAACCAACTATACGGTCAGTGCTCAGTTTTCCTTTTTGTCATATATACACATAACACGTGCACATTCTGCAGACACAGGTCTTTGATTTCTTCCAGTCAGATCCATACGTTAGACTTGGTTGATGTTTTTTTGAATCTCTTTATCTATAGGCACCGTACTTTTTGTTGTTGCTGAAGATACCAGATCATTTGCTGTACATAGGATCCCACATCCTGGAATATTCTACTTGCATATCTATAATTTTTATATTTTCCTTTATTCCTGTATTTCTTAAAAATTGTCATTTAAATCTAGCAGCATGATCAAATTCTGTTCATTATTTTGGAAAGAATACTTCACAGGTGGTGGTATGTACTTCCATCAGAGGTATAGAATATCCAATTATAATTGTTTTGTGATGTTAGTGTCCACTGATGATCATCACCTACCTGTTATTTTATTAGGGGATTACTTTCATTTACATTTTTGCTGGATATGGAATTCTAGTTGGTAGATTATTTTTTAAATTTCTTAGAAGATCATTCTGTTATCTATGGTTGAGATGTTGGCTCTTAGTCTAATTATTGCTCTTTTGTAGGTAACATCTACTAGTGAGAAGGGTTTAGCGGCTTTTCAGATTTTCTTTTATGTCTTTGCTTCTCAATGGTTTTTACTATAATGTGAAGTGTAAATGTTTAAAATGTATTCCCTAAGAATACATTTGACTTGGATCTGTGGTTTGATATCTTTTGTCAGGTTTAGAAAATTCTGTATCATTTCTTACAGCATTTCTCCTGACCCATTCTTTCTTTTTACTTTCTTGCTTTGTCCTTGATACATTCCATTCCTTTGTCTTTCTGAGCTTTAATTTAGTGTAGATTCTTCTCATCTGTCCTCCAGTTAACTAATTTTCACTACAGTATTATCAAGTCTGCTGTTAAAGCCCATTCATTAAGGTATTAAATTTAGCTATTGTATTTTTCAGATCTATAGTTTACACTTTTTTTTTTTTTTTTCAAATTTGGTGTAGTTTCTTCCATTTCTTAAAATGGCTTCTTCTGTACTGAAATTCTTTTGGAGTGTCAAAGGACATGGGACTTTCCTTGCTTTTTACCGTTGGTGGATCTGAACTCATTTGCATTTTGTTCTTTATCTTGTGATACTGTGAAAAGTTCTACTTCTCAGCTTCTCAGCTGTCTCTTCTAGATGTCCCCAAGGGAAAAGCTGCCCCACATTCCTAACTCACTTTTCTGGATATCCTTTTCTTGGAGCTTGGCCCACTGGTTCTTAACTGCCTCTTAAATTGTATGTTTTCAGTTACCCTCAACTTCCCATGTTTTTCTAACTTTTCTCAGTGGAAGGTTAACAATCTTGTTAAATATTATAGGTTGTGTACCCCTTATACAAAATGCTTGGGACTAGAAATGTTTTAGAGTTAGAATTTTTACAGATTTTGTAATATTTGCAATATTTTGAAATGAGACTTGGGACCCAAGTCTAAGCATGAAATTCATTTATATTTCTAATACATCTTATACAAGTAGCTCAAAGATAACTTTATACAATATTTTAAGTGATTTATGTGTGAAGCAAAGTTTGTTTTTGTTTTTTTTTTTTAAAGGCAGAGCCTCATTTTGCCACCCTCAGTAGAGAGCCTCCCTCAGTAGAGAGCCTCACAGCTCACAGCAACCTCCAGCTCTTGGGCTTGGCCTATTCTCTTGCTTCAGCCTCCTGAGTAGCTGGGACTATAGGCGCCAGCCACAACTCCCGGGTATTTTTTTTGTTTTGTTTTGTTATTGTTTTGGGGACAGAATCTTACTCCATCATCCTAGGTAGTGTGCTGTGGCTTCACAGCTCATAGCAACGTCCAGCTCTTGGGCCCAGGCAATTCTCTTGCTTCAGCCTCCCAGTAGCTGAGACTACAGGTGCCCACGACAACGCCGGCTGTTTTTTGTTGCAGTTTGGCTGGGGCTAGGTTTGAACCCACCAGCGTCGGTATATGAGGCCGCTGCCCTACTCACTGAGCCACAGGTGCTGCCCATGCCAGGCTATTTTTTTGTTGCAGTTTGGCCCGGCCGGGTTTGAACCCCACCCTCGGTATATGGGGCTGGTGCCCTACTCACTGGAGCCACAGGCGCCGCCCTCAGGCAGAGTTTTGACTACATTTTGATTGAAACTTATCACACGGGGTCAAGTTGGAATTTTCACCTCATTAATATCATGTTGCCATTCAGAAAGTTTCAGGATTTGGAGCATTTTGGATTTTTGGATTAGGGACTGGAAAGTAAACTACTTTTTTTTGCTGTTAAACTTATATATTGATATATTAGTATTTCTTTCTGTATTAACTTTTTCAGATGATCAAAGTACTACTCTTGTAATATAGTATAATTTTAACAATACAGATTTTTTTTTTTTTTTTTTTGGTAGACATGGAGTCTCGCTCTTGCTCAGACTGGTCTCGAACTTCTGAGCTCAACAGTCTTATCAGCCTTGGCCTCCCAAGGTGCTCAAGAGACTTGAGGCACCACACCCACCCAACAATACAGAAAATTTTAAAGGAGCAAGAAAAAAAATCACAATATTATTAGTGAGAAATAGTTTCTGATCATATTTCCTTTTTGTTAAAGAGCTGGTTTTCATGTGGATGGGGTTGGGAAATAGTTTAGAGATGAGTTTAGTTGGATATTTTGAGTTTGAGGTGGTTCAGAGATCTAACTGTAGTTATGTTTGGGCTAGTTAGATATTAACTGATGGTTCAGTGTAAGAGTGGTGTGGAGATCTGCGTCTGGACATCAGAAGCAGAAAGAACCTGTGGAAGGACAGTGGTTCTTCTGGAATGTTCCCCTGTTAAGGTTAGCACATACTGAGAAGGGCCAGTGTAATTATGGAAAAGGTAAAACTATGACTAAGTTTTATAGTGTTAAGAAGGCCAAGGCAGCCTCATACTTTGTAGGTTATGTGTCTATAGAATAATTTGTGGGGTTTTTAGTCCATATATAAGGGATTGGGTTGTTTTAAAGTCTACAATCTTATGTGCTAAGTAATAGTTATTTAAAATACAGTTTTTTAGTGTGAAATACTTAATTGATTAATATTTTAGATCTGATCAGAAAATGAAGACCTAAAGTTCATGATCTTAGACTTATTAACGATTCATATTTTGTTTTGTGCATATGACTGTCAAGAATCTCTTATTGTCTTAAACGTGCATCACAGTGTTGAAGAATAATAAAAGTATGTTAAATACTCCAAAGAAATATTAAATACAAATGACTTACCACAGTAAATCGGTTTACAGAGACAGAGAATACAGGAAGCAATACTTCCTGTTGAAGTAAGCATTGGTATTAAAGCTAAAGAGTTTACAATTTTTTGTGATATAAATTTTTTTATATCAATAGACATTTAAAGATAGGCCAGAAATTGATGACTGCAAGTACCTACTTGTATTTTTAAATATGTAATTAGAGGGTTTTTTCCTGTAATTTTAATTGTTTTTGGTAACTTTGCCATGTTTTTGGTTACTAAATTAAATATTATAATGTGGAAATTTGATTTAACAGAGCTACAATAGAAGAGGCATATTCCAGGTCAATGACAAAACTAGCAAAATCTGCAAGTAATTATTCACAACTTGGGTGAGTTAATATCTTCCTCTTTTTTAGTGTTTATTTAGGCAAAGTTCTTGAGAATATTAGATTTCTATTAAGTATATAATAGTTCATAGGTAGTAAAATATATACTTACTTAAAATGGGTTTAATATGAATATATTCTTGACTCAGAAAATATAATTAAACTTACTGAATTAATGTAGTAAATGAAAACTTATTTTTCTGTTTTAAACTATTCATTTAGTAATATATTTTAAATTATATATGTGATCTTAAGCATATAAAAAATATTTAGTTGTCTGTAAATGCATGTAAGCTCTGTGGTAGCTTAACAGTGATCTTTAAAAATTCACTTAATGACTACATGAGATGCTTGATTTTTCAAAAAAAAAAAAAAAAAAAAAACACCTCAAGATAAACCCTACTGAAATGATTAAAACTCATTAAAAATGTCTCCTGTGATTTTATAGACTGTCATTAAATATCCCTTTAAAAAATTTGTGTTGAAGAAATGTGTTCCTTGAAAACTGAAAATTAATAAGAATACATTTAAAATGTGATGTCCTCATTGCCATAGCAATTATATAAAGAATAATTTTATAATCCAAACCATAAGAATTCTGAAAAGAGTGCCTAATCTGATTTAATTATCTAAAAATTGGATGAGTGGCGCCTGTGGCTCAGTGAATAGGGTGCCAACCCCATATACCGAGGGTGGTGGGTTCAAACCTGACCCCGGCCAAACTGCAACAAAAAAATAGCCGGGCATTGTGGTGGGCGCCTGTAGTCCCAGCTACTTGGGAGGCTGAGACAAGAGAATCGCCTAAGCCCAGGAGTTGGAGGTTGCTGTGAGCTGTGTGATGCCATGGCACTCCATCGAGGGCAATAGAGTGAGACTCTGTCTCTACAAAAAAATAAAAATAAATAAAATAAAAATTGGATGAAAGTTATATTTTAGCTAAAATGTTGAAATAGTCTTAACATTTTAAAAGATTTTTGTAGTGACATTCAGTAAAATATTCTTTTATGTCTGGGATTCTGATGAATGAAATTTTATATAAAATTTCATTTAGATATTCATATTTCCGATGAGGTCTCTATACTAGTCAACAGATGCACAATTTTGTGATACCAAAAACGGATTAAGAATGACTACTTTATGTTAAATGTTCTATAGTATAGTTGAAAGAGTTTAAACAAAAGTCTTCTTACTTTGTGTCGTGGGCAATGAGCAGTTGGGATCTCAGTTTATCCTCAGTGTGGTGCTATTTATTATTATACATGTATTGACAGCCCACAGTAGCTAGGAAGGCTGAGGTGCTGCCACCTTTTTCACCTAAAGGAGAACATAGACTGGTAGTTAATAACTGCTTTTCAGTTTCTTCCTCCTTCAGCTCTCCCTAGTACAACTTCATTCTTCTCTTTCAGTCTCCCTTCTCACTTCTCTGACCCCCCTCCTGTTTCTAGAGGCTCCATGATGATATGCCTGTTCTAAAACATAATCTCTTCTTTATTTACCACAGTAGAGGGGCCAGAAAGTTAAGTAGAATAACAAAAGGTAGCTTTACCCAATTGACAATGGTTTTATTAAGAAAATTCTAACCTGTTCTTAGTTACCAGGTGGAAGATGGTACAAAAATTAACTTTAAGAATGTTTCCTGGTAACAAAGTTACTGACAATCTTAATGTCTTAAGAGTGTGTGCTTTTTGTAGATAATCAGCAGTATCTTATTTTTTGTTTTAGTGTCATTTCTCAAAATCATAAAGGTTTTAAATATTAATGTTTTTTTTTGGAGACAGTCTCATTTTGTCACCCTCGGTAGAGTGCTGTGCCATCATCACACCTCACAGCAATCTCCAACTCCTGGACTTAGATGATTCTCTTGCCTCCCAAGTAGCTGGAACTACAGGCGCCTGCCACAACGCCCAGCTAAAATATTAATGTTTTTATTTACTGTTGTGTATTTTAGGAAGAAATTGAATTTTGTCTTTCTGTTTTAAGATTTATGTATATATATATATATATTTTTTTTTTAATTTATTTTTTATTTTTTTGAGACAGAGTCTCACTTTGTTACCCCTGGTAGAGTGCTATGGTGTTACAGTTCATAGCAACCTCAAACTTGTGGGCGTAAGCGATTTCTCTTACTTCAGCCTCCCAAGTAGCTAGGACTGCAGGTGCCTGCCACAACACCAGCTATTTTTAGAGATGAGGTCTTGCTCTGGCTCAGGCTGGTCTTGAACCTGTGAGGTCATACAGTCCACTGGCCTTGGCCTCCCAGAGTGCTAGGATTACAGGCGTGAGCCGCTACAGCTGGCCTGCTTTCAGTTGTATTTAAACGCATTTTGGATTTGTCAGTTTTCTTTCTTAGTGCTTATTAGTACATTTACTAATGTATATTACTTGACCAGAAAAATGTTATGTATATTGAACTTTTACAAATTGAATATTTGAAATTCCTAATGAAACCTGTATGTAAAGAAATCTTATGTTGAACTCTTTGTGGTATAAAGAATCCTTTAGTGAAGTAAGGGAATACTCTGTCTTATCTCCTTTGTGAAGTCTACACTATCATGTATCAGGTTTACATGATTTTGGTGCTTTAGTGAGTAGATAATTTTCAGGTGTCTTTTTCTCTTCTACTACTTGCCAGATTAGTGCTGATTAGATTTTTACTCTATGAGCCTACATCTAATCAGAACAGTCCCTTTCTGAGGATTTTAATTATCCTTTTTAAACTTCTTTATTAATGCATAAAATGATTATTGCTAGCTAACTTTCCTACTGGGTAGCAAGTATAATAATTGGCACAGAGTACATGTTTGAACAAGTAATTGCTTTCTTTGCCTTCTTGCTTTAGTGAGTAATGCTGCTATTTTTTGTTTTCTATTAGAAATTTTATTGTAGAGAATACTTTAAAGCTGTGCTTGAGCAAAGCATAGGATAAAATTATCCTTAGATCATTCTCCACTGACCAAATCAGTTTATACTAACCATTGGCATCCTATATATTCAAGATACGGGAATATAGTAATTCTTAGATGCACTTGAGCCTAATGAACATTTTAAATCCTTAATACTGAAAAAAAGTGGTAGCCCATACCCTGTAGTAGAAAGATGACTCTTATTACTGTATTGTATTTAAGTACATAGGTAGATAAAATTATACTACCCAACCAGAAGTTTCTGATAACTGCCCTAAAATAATTCTTACATAATTATTAATGATGATGACACTTTAAAAAATCATGTGTAGAAATTTGACTTGTGTGCTTAAATTCAGAGAAATGTTGTTTTTGATGAAGCATTTTAAATGAAGTACTAAATAGTTTTAAGTTGAAGTTGGATAATGTAGTTAATTTTTTTTTTTTTTTTGGGTGCAGTTTGGCCGGGGTTGGGTTCGAACCCACCACCCTCAGTATATGAGGCCAGCACTCTACTCACTGAGTCACAGGTGCCGCCCCATGTAGTTAATTTTTAATAAAAATAAATGGTGATAGAAGAGCTTCTGATAGAAATGTAAATTTTTTTTTTTTTTTTTTTTTTTTGAGACATGGTCTTAAGCTGTTGTCCTGGGTAGAGGGCTGTGGCGTCATAACTCACAGCAACCTCCAACTCTTGGGCTCAAGCTCAGTTTTTCTATTTTAGAGACGGGGTCTTGCTTTTGCTCAGGCTGGTCTGGAACTTGTGAGCTCAAGCAATCCACCTGCCTTGGCCTCCCAGAGTGCTAGGAGACGTGTAAATTAACCAGTCAACTCAGCAGTTAACACAATATGATTAAGAGGGGGGCTGTGGCAAGACCTGTGATATGCAACTAACCCATTTCTATGTGTCTGAGGTCCAAAAATATTTTAAATAATTAACCAGAAATCAAAAGTCAAAGACATTTTCTTATTCCTTTCATTCATTATTTATCTTAATTTTATCTATTGCCTAAAAAGATTTCTGGATATAACCATTATTATTTCTATTGGTTTCATGTTAGAACCTTAAACTTTTTTTTCCTTTTAGTAGATTATTGCCATGTTTTTCCTTTTCCTTAGAACATTTGCACCAGTGTGGGATGTGTTCAAAACATCTACAGAGAAATTAGCAAATTGTCACTTGGATCTTGTTAGAAAATTACAAGAATTAATAAAGGAAGTTCAAAAGTATGGAGAAGAACAAGTAAAATCTCATAAAAAGGTATCAGTTTTTTTTCTTATTAAAGGATTGATTGGTCACATATTGAGTGTTTTACAGTTCAGTCATTTTGATGAATCATTTCATACTAAACAGACTAAAGAAGAAGTTGCAGGAACTCTGGAAGCTGTCCAAACCATTCAGAGCATAACTCAGGCTCTCCAGAAATCCAAGGAAAATTACAATGCCAAATGTGTAGAACAGGAGCGTTTGAAAAAGGAAGGAGCTACACAAAGAGAAATAGAAAAGGTAATTATAATAAAAATAACCTTTGTGGTTTCAAAGCACTTTGACATACAAGACTGTATCACATTAAAATATGATCTCATTTTAAAATGAAGACAGATGGAGCTCCATCTTGTCTTTTGGTCATCTGAGACATGGCTTGTGTTCATAAGTTCCTATTAAAAGTTTCTTTCTGAGAATCTGGATATGTCAACCTCTTTCTTCAGCCCGTCAGCTGCTTTGGCCTTCATGGGTAGGTTTCCATAAGCCTGCTCACCATGGAATTCTAAGAATGTCATCTTTGCTTCCTGCCCCCTTCTTTCATTTTCTGTGTAACAGATTTATAAGTACTATGTCTTATGTAGCTCATTGGGAAGCTCATTTGTGGTTTTGTGCGGAGTCGGTGCTCCCAGGATGTTAATCCTCAAACTTTACTTAGAATAAAATGAACTTTAAATTTAGTTATGTTAAGTGCCTGTTATTTAACCTTTAAGTTGACAGGTATCAGAATGAAAGAGGAAAGAAAGGCATAGAAAATTCTCTGAGTCATAAAAATTTAAAAAATAAAAATGAAGACAGGGTACTCTAATAGTGATTTACCTAACATAGGAGATTTATAAAATGTGTTATGTCAGTGACACATTTGCAGGATATTTTTATAGTAAGATAATTCATGAGATAACTGCTTGGTATAAGATTTAACAGTGAGGTAAATTTTTTTGAAGCAAGATTTTGTTATACTTGGAAAGGCATAGATACTAAAAGATAAGCTTTGACTATATGTTGTGGGTGATTTATTGCTGACTTTGACCACATTTAGTTGCATTGTGGTAAACCACAACCTTTCCCCCCCCACTCAGACTTTAATTGAAAGTAGGTTTTTTTCTCTTTCTAAAACATTTTAAACTAACCATTCACTTGTTTCATGTGGTATGTACATGTATCTCATTTAGGAATAAGCCATGGTTATGTCCAAGGGTTTTAAGTTGGTGGTTGAAATCTAGCCTATGTTTCATTTGTCTTTCGTTGGATGGGCAACTCAGAGGAAGGTGCTTTTCTCTAATTGGTCTGCTTAGAGGTGGCATCTCTGCTTGTGATGCTAGATATTGTTAGTGGGTGCTCTAATTTATAGTACATTCTAATCTAGGTCTTAGTAAGTAATTTATTTTGGCCTATAATAATAAGCTTTTTATTAACATAAATGTAGATCTTTTTTTTTAAGGCATAGTTCTCTGAGTCGTTTTTCCTTTGATGAACTTGAAAATGTAAATACTATGGCCTTTATTAAGATAGTAAGCTTCTCATCCTCGTTCACAAATACTTATTTTTTTCAAACATAATCTAGTAGCTCATGTTTATGGACAATGACTAAGTACTTATTTTTTATATGTATATATTTGTTTTGCAGGATTGTACTAGAAAAGTTACAGGCGCTTAAGCAGAAATAGTTGTGATAATATATCAATAAATTAATTTGTAATGCTAAGAAAATGAATAGAATTTGGGATTTGTCTTATTATCAACAGGCTTATATATTACAGCCATTCTTTTATTTACGAGAAGAAACGTAACTGTTGCTTTCCAAGCATAGTTTCCTTTTAAAAACAAATGTTTTAACTTCCTTTTTAGTAATGACTTTACAAAAGTGGCCAAGTTTGTTACTGCCAGGGCATTCTGCTTTCTGTAATTCTGCCTTAAAAATTTATAGTACTACTAAGCATATATGCTATTTAAAAAGTTGTTTTGACTTAATAATTTAGTATTGTTGTGTACTCTAATTTCCAATGAGAGATGTTTGTTGCTTTTAAAAAATACAGATGTTTCTAGTACAAAATAATCTAAAATTACCTCTATATTCTTTTATATAATACTCAGTTTTCTTTAAATTTGTTTTTGTCCTTCTTAAAACAGCTTGTAAGTAGACAAATTATTTTTAAAATTTCTTTCCTTATTATTAGTTAGTGCTTTTGGGGGGTCAGTTTTTTAAGATGTTTCCTTTCCTTTTCTTTTCTTTCTTTCTTTTTTTTTTTTTTTTGAGACACAGTTTCACTCTGTTGCCTCGGGCTAAAGTGCTGTGTCAGCCTGGCTCACAGTAACCTCAAACTCTTGGGTTCAAGAGAAAAGATCCTCCTGCCTGTCTCGAGTAGCTGGGACTTAGAGATGCCCACTGCAACACTGGCTAATTTTTCTATTTTTTTAAAAAACTTTTTAAAAACATTTTTTCTGTTTTTAGTAGAGATGAGGTCTCACTTTTGCTTAGGCTGATCTTGAACTCCTGAGCTCAAGTTATCCTCCTACCTCAGACTCTCAGAGTGTAGGATTTCAAGAGTGAGCTACTGCACCCAGCTCCAGGATGCTTCTCAAAGCTTGTTTATAATTTCCTTACGATATTGGCATATTAGTTTTACCTTTCAGGAGTGAGAGCTGGTGTAAAAAATGTAAGTTGGAACTTAAAAAAAGGTATCCTTTTTCTTCTTTCATGCTTTTGAATAAGAGAAATGGAATTTTATAGTTTCCTGGTATCAGAGTGTATGCTCCACAAAACTTACCTGTTTATAATTTTGAGTTAGATCTAGATCTTAATCTTTGAGGTAAAGATAATTTTATGGCCAGAAGTAGTAAACAAATAAGTTAGTATGCTGAGTTGAATGGTTAGACCAAGGTTTATGGTGAGACCATCTTGGGAAGAAAATATGCTGGTGTAAATATTTTAAATTGATATTGTTAATCCTTTTGACTCAGTAAAGATTTGAGCAGCAAAAATAGTTAGAATTTTAGATCCTATTTGAGTATAGGAAGAGGAAATTATGCTGTAGGAGCTTTTTTCATTAAAGATCTATAACGTATGATGAATAAGTTGTGCAATATTTAGTTGGTTTGTATTCTAGAAATACATTTCTTTTATAAAAAGTAATGTTCCTTCAGGTAGTCACCTCCTTTTTAAAATTAGGTTATAAATTCCTTGTGAATCAGGAACCATCATTGTATATGTTTACTTGGAAAATAATCAGAAAAAAATCTTACTTGGATTTTTTTCAGTTCATAATAAAAATTACTTTGAGTTTGTTTTAGCTATAAGCTTTAGAATAAATTCTTTCTTTTTAAATGATTGGTCCAAATGTTTGTTTTTCTAATTTACTATCATATTATGAATAGTAATTTACTATCATATTATGAATAGTAATTTACATACAATAGTACATGTTATAGTTTCTAGCTTATTACCATGTTAGATGCTATGAAGGATATTAAAGCTTAAATATATGTTATCACCTCTGTCTTCAAGAAGCTTCCTTTTTCTTAGAGAACAAAGACATTAAATAGCATAGAACAAGAGGCTAGAGAGAGTGAATGGTAAGCTGAGAAGGGAAAGTATCTTATTTTGTATAAAATACATAAAAAGAACTCATAGAAAGAGAAGATTACATATAAGATCTCATGAAATAAATTACTTTTATTTATTTTTATTTATTTTTTGTAGTTTGAATTTTTTTTTTTTTTATTAAGTCATATACACATAGATCATGAATACATTTATGCATACGTGGGGTACAGTGTGTTGATTTTTTTATACAATCTGACGTGCTTACATCAAACCAATCAGCATAGCTTTCGCCTCATTTACTTGATTATTGTGTTAAGACATTTATGTTCTACACTTGACAGATTTGACTTGTACCCTTGCAATATGCTCCATAGGTGTGCTCCCGCCATTTACCCTCCCTCTGTCAAACCTCCCCTCTCCCCTCCCTTCCTACTTCTTTGCTCTCCTTCATCCTGGGCTATAGTTGTGTTATATCTTTCATAAGAAAGTTTGAGTAAATATAAGTTGGTTTCATAGAAGTGCTGAATACATTGAATACTTTTCCTCCATTCTTGAGATACTTTGCTAAATCATTTATATATTTTTATAATTTTGTTTTTATAAGTTTCCTTTCAAATTGTACACATCTCTAGTAGGAGTGATCACAACGTATGTCTATCAATAGCTGGCACATAAATTATTATTATTATTTTCTTTTGCAGTTTTTGGCCGGGGCTGGGTTTGAACCTGCCACTTCCATTATATGGGGCTGGTGCCCTACTCCTTGAGCCACAGGTGCTGCCCAAGGCACATAAATTATTAAGCAATAATTTAATAGGCAACAGAGAAAAAGAATATGTATTAGGATGAGAATACATCCTACAGGCAAATACAGGCAAAGCAGAAGGGGCTAACAGAGCGGCTACATCATTTTGTTAGGCTGTGCTATTAAAAATCAATCAAGGCAGCGCCTGTGGCTCAAAGGAGTAGGGCACTGGCCCCATATGCCGGGGGTGGTGGGTTCAAACCCAGCCCCGCCCAAAAACTGCAAAAGAAAAATTAAAAAAAAAATCAATCAGTGGACTGTAGGTTGTTTAACTTTTAAAGCCAGAGAAGTCAAGATACATTCTGGAGAAGATAGACATTCAGGGACAGAAAAGATTACATATAGCACACAGGCTGGGGCAGACACATATTATCATGAAACTTGACTATTTTCAAAGGACTAATCTATCTGTATATAAGAAGATGTGGTAATGAGGTTGGAGTAAGAGTTTAAAGAAGATCAGCCTAGGCAGACTGGCTCATGCTTATA
>CAUYPK010085173.1:0-13855 GCA_963574355.1 Loris lydekkerianus | reverse complement strand
TGTTGCTAGTTTACAGTTTTTCTTTAGCAATAAATATTGAAAAGCATTTAACCTACTGATTCCTCAATTATTGTAATTGTTTTGGGTATATATTTTTACTTTTGAAATTTACCAGTGGCTGCTGCATTTTCCACCTCGGCTTATACTTGAGTCACTAAGTTTTTCCAGTTTTTAGGGTAAAATTAAGGGGGTCGGCTTATACACGGGTCGGCTTATATTCGAGTATGTGCAGTAATTTGTGCCACAATTTGGTGATTCACCAGATGCAATGCCAAGAAGTCTTGTTGAATCATTCTCTGATGCATTTAATAAGATGTATTGGTTGAGTAACTGGTGATGTGCATAGGATACGTCTAGGCTAATGTTACCCCATAAAATGATTATGATATTAAAATAAGTGTCTTTACCATAAGATGCCTTATAGTTGTTGACGAGGTAACAGTATATAAATACTTTAATATATAGATAA
Organism: Loris lydekkerianus; assembly: GCA_963574355.1. Taxonomy (NCBI): domain Eukaryota; kingdom Metazoa; phylum Chordata; class Mammalia; order Primates; family Lorisidae; genus Loris; species Loris lydekkerianus. The sequence continues at coordinate 13,386 of CAUYPK010085173.1, read as the reverse complement.
TCAGAGAGCAAGGAAAGAAATGCACTGATGGAGGATTGCTCTATAGTCTGTCATCCCATAATCACCAATATACTGTGTTCACAACCTAACTTTTCAATATACCAAGTACATATCTTCTTTAGCTATGAAACTGGGCTACACTGGATTGTAACTTAAAATTGAATCAGAAGAGGCAAATTACAAGATTAAAAGGGTATACAAAAATAATTTATTCAACTTCTTTATTCCAATAAGATGTCCTTAAATAATGAAAATATATATTATATCATCAGGTAGCCATTTTATTTCTCACTAAAATTCAGTTGTTAACATTGTATAAGCATCCCCTAGACTGAGAAACAGGTATGTTCTAGGATTGTATGCGACATCCTGAATGGAAGTTTCATATTTGATGGAATGCTCATTTGTCTCCAAACTAGGTAAATGCTATTGCTAGAGCACCATCTCTAGCCCAGCCCCAGAAAGTGTATATCATTGTGCAACAGAAATTGAGCAGGGGAAATTCCTACCTAACTAAAGCATCAGTGTAATCTTAATAATCTCATTTGGCAAGTCATGGCCATTCGATGACACTCAGAGATTCTCAGGGTTCCATGGTTATTGTAAATCCCTCTCATCTTCCATTTCTCCACTCTAAACTTCTCAGTAACTGTATCAGGAAATATAATGGAATTCTCTGGTCTTTTGTCAATTCCTAGCCTTGTATCCATCACAGATTCTACTTACTTTTACAACAGTAATGGTTCCAAAGGCCTTGATTTTAAACCATCTGAACAGGAATTCCCAAATGGTATAAATTACAGTAATATTACCAAGGCACCTTCTTCCTTAATGCCCATTTCTTTTGTAGGTGATTAGTTCTGGTGAAGATAAATTGACCTACATCGTATGGAGTGTTAGTTGCCAATAAAGACACCTGATATTGCATTTAGACCACCTTGTCTTAGATCATCTAATGCAGAGTCAAACACATAATTCTTGCCAAATAATTTAATTTGCTTTTTTAAAGAAATTCAATAATTCACATTTGATAGCTAGATAGATAGATAGACACCAGAGAGCTAAATCAAAGTATAATTTGTTCCACATATGATGTTGGTGTAACATCATGATCATCTAATCACACCTACAATAAACTATGAAGACTCAAGACTGTAACAGGCAAAATCTTCCATGCAACAGTAACTGAGCAAGATCCAGAGTCATTCAGAGGCAGCCCCACGGTGAGGAGAGAAAGTAGAGAGCTGTTCTACTGGCTGAAGGCTGGCAATAACACTGCTTTGTCAGGTCACTAGGCTGTGTCCCTCCACTAAAACATTAGACAACAGTGAGTACTGATGGACATATGTCAGACCTGGGGATTTCAACCTTCTGAGGACAAGGATTTTGCCTAGTTCACCTTTTCATACACTGTTCCTAAATCACCATCTGTTCCAGTGTAGGTGCCCAAGAATAGTATTGTTTGATGGTAAAGGAACATGTGTGAAGCATTCTTCCAGAGCAAAGCCATCACAGTAGACTGAAATACTCTATGTATGTTTATAATTCCTAAAATTCCAAGAGAAACCAAAAACTATGTTCACTTAAAACTGTATTCTTATAGCTCTACCTTACTGTCATGGAAATGAACATCTTCATCAAAGAGTTGCAATTACCCTCTGTTATCAACCTTTCCTTTGCTTCTGTAATGGTATCTCTCTCTCTTCATTGAAGACTTGTCCTTCTCTACTAATGCAGGCACATAAAATACAAACAATGTTTTTACTTTGTATTTGATTTGGAAGACCTGTCATATCTAAATATACCACTAGACACCCACTGGACACCCACAGATCAATGGCTAGGGGGAATGTTTCAGCTAATTATCAGAACATGTGAATAACTAAGAACTCTTCAGTTAATTTTACAGACTACCTGATGTGATGTTAAATTTGATAATAAATAATGCTCACCATAATAATTCCAGAAAGAAGTTTTCCCAGTATTATTATGCCTCTAACTGATCATTTAGTTTTCATGTATTACTAATTTATGTTCAGATTTATATTTAAAAAGGAACTACACCTACTTGTCAATGCTCTTTTGATGGCCTAAATAAAAATTATTTTATTTATAGCTTGCATATGTTTTATTATTAATTCTTTATTTTATGTTATTATATTTTTTGAGACAGAGTCTCACTCTGTCACCTGGATAGAGTGCTGTGGTGTCATAGCCCAATAGCCTCAAACTCTTGGGTTCAAGAAATCCTCATGCCTGAGCCTCCAAAGTAGCTGGGACTACAAGGGCCTGCTACAATGTCTGGCTAATTTTTCTATTTTTAGTAGAGACAGGGTCTTGCTCTTGCTTAGGCTGGTCTTGAACTCTTGAGCTCAAGCATTTCACCTGCTTGAGCCTCCCAGAGTGCTAGGATTATAGGCGTGAGTCACTATACCCAGCTTATTTTTAATTCTTACGTTAAAGAATAAGTGTAATCTCCCATAAAGTATAAATTCTACGTGGCATACACATTACTATTTCATGCATAATAATCCTCAGTTTCTGTAAAATTATAAAAGTAACTTTTTAATAGATCTCCATATTACTAGTAACCTTTTATACTAGAAAATAAGGAAGCAGTGGGCTTAAAAAGAATTTTACCTAAGGCTAGCTAGCAGAATTTAATGTGTAAAATCCAATTTTACTTTTTATCATTTATGACAAGTGAACTTTAGCAAGGCAAAACAATTTTTAACAAGTGGAAACACTGCTTATACAGCTTTGGAAGAAAAAATATACTGTGATTTTTTTTTTTTTTTTTACCCTTAAATATGTAAAGTGTCACTATTATGAAACTTGACAGATTTGAGGCAAGCAGACTTAAAGGGGTACATTTTAATGCTTGCTAAACATAAAAAGGAGTTTTTGGAAAGCACTGCATGCTACAAAAATAAAGGACATTCATATGCAAGATACCAAGTAACTTAACAAAATATTCTGACTTATTTCTCTTTAGATATAAATGATTAATTTTCTAAGCTTGAATGATGTGAAATCAATAATCCAGTATCTCATAATACATTTATTTGCTTAATGAGATGTAACATAAATTTTCACCACTCTCTTCCTGCCTCTAAAAAAATGCCTAGTGTCTTTAATACAATATTTCAAAACTAATTAGTCTTCTTTTTGACAAGACACATATGCATTTATTCTGAATAAAAGCTGTCAAATGAGATTTTTTAATGAATTATTTAGAATTCTTCTTGTACTTTGTTATATCTTGGTAACCTTGATCACATGAAAGAGTAAATTTTTAGCCATTGTTAAAGGAAAGACAGTGCAGCTGTTGTTGTTTTTTACTGCTTTAACATCAATCCTTTTATATTCTCAGTTGTACGACCATATAGTCTAAACTGAATTTCAGTATTTAATAATTAAAACAAGCCATTAGTTATTTCAATTATATGTGCAGTAGACTAATAATCAACATAATATAGTACTTTTGGTCATTTCTCAGTTCCTAAAAATTCTCATCATTAAATACATTGGATTCTGCTATGAGGAAATTATGTTAATGCATCTGAAAAACATGTTTTAGTGGAGTTAGATAGATGTAGTCTCTTAAGTCAGTTATTATTAAAAATTGCTTGTAAAAGATCCTTTAAAACTAGCAGAAATTTATAGTACTTAGAACATGGTTGTTAAAAAGACATAGTGTCCCATCTCTCTTTGAGTTAAGATCAAACATATGCTTTGAGCTGAAACAGTTTAGCAATTAAGATAGTACTTATACCACCTTCTGAAAAAGGAACATACAAATATAGTAGAACCTTCATAGTTGACCACCTCCTTGCATTGACCAAGGCCTTAAGTTGGTCTAATTTCCATGGACTGGACATGCATCACATGTACGTATAAGTACAGTAGACATACTCCCTTATGTTGACTATTTCTATATGTTGACATATTTGTTAATATCTCTTGGGTGGCCAACTTACAGAGGTTCCACATAGAAATGGGAAGAGTGATTCATTCATCTGAATTAAGGCAGTCAATGTTGGTTTGGTTTGGGTAAGTGGAATTTAGTAAACCATTTTCATGCTCAGATTTCTGTCTACAGTAAACAAAAAGAAGAGGCCAATGGATTTTGCATTATTTAAAATTTACTGTTACAGTTGGAATGAGGAATATGCTTCTATCCTCTTTGCTAAAACTAGATATTGAGCTTCCATGACTGACTTACCTTTGGAATTACAGATACACAAACTGTGGCAAAGAAAAGAAAGATCTGCAGAGCCTGTCACATACAGGCCCCCCACACTGCTATTTTCCTTTCCTTGTCTTTTTTGATGTACTCAGTCATTTTTGAATTCTTAATTCAAATCTTCCTATATTGACTTTAATTAATAGGGGTTAACCTCCAGCACTGTATGCAATGCTTCTTAAAGCACAATTCATAGATGCCATCTTCTGTCACCTCTCCATAAAAACTTAAAGTCTCTGGTAATTAAATAGTGTTATGATTCTTTTACTTTTGTTTTTCAGTCACTAATGTTTCTACTACCTATTGAAATATCTGTTACCGTTTACTTTTATAATAACTTCATATTTAAAGCAAAGTTATAAAGAACAGATTTAACAATTGTTTGTGTTTTGTCTCATCATATCAACCAATTTCTGGGTACATTTATCAATATTATAAATATATACATATATTCACCCTCAAACGATTCAGAAAATTTTGTATTCTTTAAAATATACTATATATTTATATTTACAAATATCAATACATTCAATAAATCATTAACTAGACGAATAAAGAAGAAAGAATAAACGACACCAACTATCATCATCCAGAGTAAAAGAGGGATATCACTATAGACTCAGCAGAACTTTAATGGAAAATCAGAGAATAATATGAACAACTTAAATATCTAGATAAAATAATTTATCTATAAATTATAGAGAGAAGGAGGGAGGGTTGTGGGGGAAAGGAAGAGCAGAGAGAGGGAAGGAGGGAAGGGGGTGGGTTCTCAATGTGTGACACATCTTGTACCTTCAAGGAATCATCAACCATAAAAAATATAAATATATATTTTTCCTATATATAGTATAGGATATGTATACATTTATTTATATAAAATATATTATATATATATATATATACATATTTATATATATACATGTTTTTCCCACATATATGTATATATAGGAAATGGACCAATTCCTTGGAAGCCCAAAATACGAAAATTCACTTACAAAAAACAGACAAACTGAATAGTTACATAATAATTAAAGGGATTTAAGTTATAGCTTAAACCTTATAAAATTGATTTTTAGGCCTAAATGGTTGCATATAACATTTAAATGAAATGACACCCAGGCTACACAATCTTTTACAAATAACAGAATAGAAGTGAAGGCGGCGCCTATGGCTCAGTGAGTAGGGCACCGGCCCCATATGCTAAGGGTGGCGGGCTCAAACCCAGCCCCGGCCAAACTGCAACAACAACAACAACAACAACAACAACAAATAGCTGGGCATTGTGGCGGGCAGCTGTAGTCCCAGCTACTTGGGAGGCTGAGGCAAGAGAATCTCTTAAGCCCAGAATCTGGAGGTTGCTGTGAGCTGTGTGATGCCATGGCACTCTACTAAAGGGCCATAAAGTGAGACTTTGTCTCTATAAAAAAAAAAAAAAAAGAAGTGAATACAACTAACTTTATGAGGCCATCATTACCCATATAATAAAACTCTACAAAGAAAGCAAAAGAGAACAATAGCCAAATATTCCATGTGAATCTAGATGAAAATAAATTTAAACATAATACTAGTACATCTAATCCAAGAACATGTAAAGAGGATAATGTATCATCCTCTAGTGCAATTTATCATGAAAATGCAAGATTATTTCAGGGTTTAAAAATTACTCATTTGATAAACCACAGATATTTACAGACTAAAGATAAAAACATGATCATATCCATTGATGTGAAAAAAATTTTTGATAAAATCCAACGTCTATTCACCAAAATAAAAGAAAGAAAACAAAAAGGAACTCAGTAAACTAGAAATAAGGGGAGATTTCCTTAACCTAATAAAAAGCATCTAAAATAATCCTATAGCTAACATCATACCTAGTAATAAAGATTAAATGTGTTCCTCCTAAGACTGATAGTGTTGACAGAAATCTAAACATATTCCTAAGATTGATAGTGTAGACAGAAATCTAAAATGTCTTCCAAGATTCTTGACTAGTGGTTCATAACTGGAGTGTGGGTGAGACCAGGCAATATGATAGTATATCACTCCCATGAATATATTACTATTTAATTAACTTTGAGTTTATCAAGAAGGAGAATATCCTAGGATGGCCAGACCTAATAAGGACACCTTTGCTCTCCTCCCAGTCTTGAAGAAGCAAACTGGCATGTTATGACCACACCTATGGAGGAGGTCATGTGGCAAGGAGTGGAGGAGAGCCTCTAGGAGCTGAGAGCTATCACAAGCCAACTGCTAGCAAGAAATGGGGACTTCAGTCACACAATGTCAATCATAGAATTCTGCCAACAACCATGTGAGTTGTAACTCAACAAGAAAATAGGAGGCATTTCTCAAAGCAGTGAGGCAATTTCCTTCTTTATTTTGGTAGTAGTTACATATATGTATGTAAACATACATCAAAGCTCATAAAATTTTACATGATAAAGGTACAATTCAAGATAAAGACATTCTTTATGGCACCTTCTCAATTGCTATATTTATTTTCTGGTTTGTAACATTATTATCAATTGACATGTAATAATTTTACATATTTATGGGGTATACATGATATTTAGTTACATGTATACAACGTGCAAAGATCCGATTTGGAAAGCAACTGGTCAATTCTGCCCTTCTGTTTCTACCTATTCAATGCTATCCCACTTAAACAAAACATCAGTACTTAATCCCTTCAACCAGGTGAAATGCTTAAAAGAGGTTTCTTGTGTATAAGAAAAAAGTATGTCCACACTAATGCCTACTATCACACTTCACTTCTTTCTTCTAAAAAAAAAAAATCAATTTTGAAATCTTTCAAAGAAACACTAATTCAAATTACTTCAACAGGAACTAAAAAAATCATACACATATCATAGGAAACAGAAATGCATTTGGCAGCCTCCTCTTTTTGCCATATGATAACTAAGACTATAAAATGTGACATGTAAAATTAAAGCTATATTAAAATGTAAATATTCACCTCATATATTATTTTTTCATAATATGATATCATATTTAAGGGCAACTTTCCTACATATAAGATCAATAAAATACCATAAAAACCTAAGTGTTGAGGCTAATAAAAATTTTACACCAACACTCAACAAATGGGCATAAACACCCAATGTTTTTATTGCACAAAATAAAATCAGCATATTCCGGTTGTGCTCTAATTTCAGCAATTTTCTACTATACAAGAAACTTAAAGGAAAGTTAATATAGAAAACAAAATGACTTAAATTTTAATAAGATATCTTTCATTGTATACCATCTCAAAACTTGGCATAGTTTTGTTTTGTAGAAGACACAATCTTCTCTGAAATAAAAAGCATGGAAATTTGTCTTGAAATACACACATACACACATACACAATCATATGTAGGTATGTAAAAAATAAAAAGTAAAGAGGGGTTAGGATATAATTTGATAATTGTGTCCCTTGGTGTTTACCTAGAAGAGTTAAAAACTCACGTCCATGCAAATACTCCCATATGGATGTTTTAATCAATTTTATTCGTAATCGCTGGAAACAACCAAAGCTGCTCTTCCGTAGGTGAATGGATAAATGAACCGTGGTATATCCACATGATGAAGGCCATAAAAAGAAACGACTCATCAAGCCACGAATAAGTAAGGAGAAAATTTAAATGCATATTATGAAATGAAAGAAGTCATTCTGAAAAGAATGTATGATTCAACTACATGACACTCTAGGAAAGGCAAAATTACACAGACAGTGAAAAGACCAGAGGTAGCCAAGCGTTGGGTAAAGGGACGGATGAACAAGAAGAAATAAATTAGCAGAGTATAGTGAATTTTGAGGGCACTGAAAATAAAATAATATGAAGCCAGACAGTAAGTTCACGAGTTCTTCCTAGAAAAAGTGCTATAGATTTCATTGCTGAATATCTCCAGGGTCACTTTCCAAGTACTCCCCTTGGCCATCTAGTGACTTAGTGATATTCAGCAATGAGGTGTGTTGTACCTTTTCTAGATTGTCCAATCTTGTATAATGTTACCTAAGTGTCATTATATATTTGTCCAAATGTGTAGAATATGCAACATCGAGAGTGAATCCTAATGGGAATTAAGGACTTTGATGAAGATACTGTGTCAATGTTAGTTCACTGCGCCACGAATGCACCACCCTAGTGGGGAATGTTGACAATGGCGGAGGCTATTCCTGTGTGGGGGTAGGGAGTGTATGTGCTGCCTTTGTACCTTCCCCTCCATTTTGGTGTGAACCTAAAACTTCCCCCAAAATTATCTTTAAAAATAAGAGAGAAATAAGACACAAATCCAAGATACATGTCTTTTTTTAAACATTTTTAGTTTGCCTCAAACTTTTGCCTATTATTGAAAAATTAGAAAAAAAAGAAAACACATTCAAAAACACTGTCTCCTATCTTTTATGATTATGGATTATCAAATCCAGTAGTATTTTTTGATTAAATAAGTGCTCTTCGTATGCTTTCTCCAATTCATTTAATTTCTAAAGACCTTTAGACAAAGTTATTAATAATGATAATAATAACCATTGCCTTTCTTGCTTATGCAATTTCCTATTTTCTCTTTTTATTCACAGTTACTTTGTTATATAAATGGTGGAGTCCACGGCCAAAAGAATTATGTGATGGTGTTCTTTCAGGAGTAATAAATTTTGATGGTCAGTTTGGCAGAAAGAAAACTCCCCATTTCCATATCATGATTCAGAGTACCAAGAGGTTCTTTTCAGATTATGTATAGTTTTAATGTATATAAAATTTTCAAAAATGTAGAGCCTGATTGCTCTACAAATATGATTAGCATACATCAAATATTTACTTAATTCATTAATAAGGAACCAGTAACTTGGTAAGGCAGGTCTAAAGTGATTTGAAGAAAGCACAAGTATTTATGGCAGGAAAAGAGGATGCTATAATTTAGAAATAAAGCTGGTTTATGTACTATAAGCAATTAAAACTATAATTTTCCTGATATTATTTGAATCTCTACCAAATAAAATTCATTTGTGAAGCTGTGAAAGAAGAAATATTTCATTGCTATTGGACAAGAGTTATTTGCATTTAATCTTGGTTATCTACAAATTAACATCTTTCCTTCAGAGTCATAAAATATATTAATGGATAGTAAATGGGAACTCAAATGAAGGCACACGAGCTTTTTGCATATTTCTGAGTTTTAGATTTTCTAAATCATTTTATATTTATAAGTTAAAGGTTGAGGTGGTTCATGTGATTATAGATCTACCTTCAAATGACACTGATAAAGAGTAATATTAAAGGTAAAGGTAACAAATGTGAATCTGCTGTATAGAAGATCACTTTCATTGATGTTCTTTAATCAGATGGATGCTGGAAAAGCCTCTGGCAACCAGATAGCTGGAACATTCAATCCTCACCACTTTTATCATCACTTATCCCTCGTGCTTCGTTTGCTGTGCATGACCACATGGTTTATTCATACCATATCAGGTGTTCGGCATCCAAGGTCCAGCATCTAACTTCTAGATTGCATTTAATCATTACTGTGTAAGTGTGACATTTAACTGGTGTTTTAATTCCCTTGATTGGTATACCTGGCAGTAGTGCTTATTTTCTTAGCCTTTGGAGAACATTCTCTTAAAAGGGCCATTCCTCATAGGTCCACTCTCTCTGATTCATTTCCTTCTTGCTTACTGGGGCAATACCAGCTCCATTTCTTGACAGAACAACAAGAACAAAAAATGGAAGCCAAATAAACAAAAAACATTCTAAACTAAGATCTGTGAGGACACCGCATTGTTTAATCCCATAATGTAAGTGTGTTCGTGGGTGCCTTTGGAGGATGGAGGTGTTGGTAATAATAGTAATGGCATTTTTAACTAACAATTAAAAGAAGTTTAAGCTTCCCAACTTCACATTTTAAGAGACTCTTCCAAAACTTTGCAAAGACTCTAGCAATTAGTTTATACGAATGCCCTAAGTTTCTACGAAATTGAAGGAAGTCAAAAAGTTTACCCACCATGGGTAAAGCTATAATCTCTTCTCTCTCTGAACCTCTAGGTAGACTCTCCTCACTTGTGGGGGATGTGGAGGCTGGGAGGAATTGGTAGAGAAGCAGTGAAGTATGGGAAGTCGTTTAGAAATTTGGTTCATGGAGGCTTTACATCTTTTGCATTAGATGGACAGAGCTGGAGCCCATTCTCTTAGTAAAGTATCACAAGAATGGAGAAGCAAGAATCCAATGCACTCAATTCTAATGTAAAGCCAGTAGATGAACTAATATATACCCACGTAAGAGAAAAAAATTAATTCAAGATGGGGATCTGGGAGGCAGAGGAGAGAGGGGATGAAGGGTTATAGTGTATGGCACACCTCTTGGGGTCAGGACACTACTATAAGAGGAAATTTACATAACAAATCCAAACAGTGTAACCTAATTGTATCCTCAATGAATCTGAACCAAAAAATAGAAAAATTTAAAAAACACCCACAAAAAGAAATTTGGTTCATGGGAGTTAAGTTTGTCAGAATAGAGTCCTTTGGGGGGGGGGGGTTTACCTCCATATATATTACTAGCATGGTATGATAGACTAGTAAATTGAAAAACTACAAAGCTTAAGCTTTTCTAAATTACCAATAATAAAAAAATAATTTTTTACCAACCTTACTAAATAACTGAATTACTTTTATTATCTCTATAGAGAGAGACTGGAAAGACTAGCAATTATTTCAAATGGATTTCCTATGTTACCCCATAATATTATAAATGATAATATTTATCAGGGAATCACTATATGAAAAAGATGTTCAAAGAGTATACAATAACAACAGAAAAGAACAGACAAAAGTGTTCTAGAGATGAGTTAGACATTGAATTATACATTTTCCCTGGATTTGGGATATTCTTCAGTTTTTACAAATTTATAATTTCTTGGAATTTTTATTCTTGGTCTAAAAATGTTAATTTTCATACTTCAATTTGAATGCATAATTTTATGTATTTTTTTAAAGGAGGCCTTCAAGATTAATTTTTTGGACTTACAAAATCTGAATCAAGTCCTTAATTGCCTGGATCTTTTAAGCCTCAGATCCTTAGTGTGGAGTGTGGTGGGTGTTTGGTAAGAAGAAATTGCCTTTTGTTATTTTCGTCTCTTATGGGAAAAAAGTTAAACATTCACATTTAAATATACTATCCTGTCCCACATTATGTTTTATGTTGCCATTAATCTATTCTTAATAAGATATGCAGGCTATTTTAAAATAATATAATATTCTAGGTACTAACAATCACATTGAGTGTTTTTAGGTTTTTCTTTCTATAGAAAAGAGAAAAAAACATCTACCTGTATTGTGTATATAAGCTCAAAAGACCATGTATATATAAACTGTCACCATCTGTTCTAGAAAATAAATTTCCACAGACAACCAAGAACAAAACTATTTCAAATATGCCCAAGCTGTGAATTAAAACTGCATTAAATAAGTCTGCAGAATTTCATTCCTCATTTCTATTGCTCCCCAAATGCAAAATTTCTGTAGCAAATATATATCTTGTCTCATGATGGGAACAATAGAAATTAACAATATATAAGGTATAGCTGGTGCTGCTAGCTAATTTTTAAAAATTGCTAAAAGCACAACTGCTAATGAGACACCACTCAAACTTCATTTTAAACTTGGTTTTAATTGTCAATGCTTTCTGCCAAAGTAACTAAAAATTATTTTTATACTATAGTTGCTAATAGCTATCTTTCCTAGTTAGGATGGCTCATTTTCTCCCAAATTCCATTCAGGATACCTATGAGGACTTAAAATGTAAAAACACACAATTATAACAACACGTAATACTAAAAATGACAGCAATCTCATTTCTGCATTAAATTATACTAAATACTAAAAATGACAGCAATCTCATTTATGCATTAAATTATAAGGCCTACATAGTGGAAATTGAGACTCATTTTGAGAGAGCTGAAAAGTTATACTGGAACTGACCCATTTGTCAGAAAGATGAAGAGGATAATTTTTTTTAACCCATTTTCTTCTTCCTTATTTGGAGATCAAGGGCCTATATGATCCAGAAAATTGAGCAGTCTTTTTAATGTCATATTTATTTCAGTTATGAGGCGACAGAAATGCATCCCTCAATTCTCCATCACACACATCTCTGATCACATTGTTTTGTACTTAGTCCTATCTTCCAAAATCTCAATGCAACTTAGGAGGTCTTGCACAAGTGCAATGGACAAAATGTTTGTGTCTCCCCTCATTTCATATGTTGAAATGTCAAGCCCAATGTGATGGCAATAAGAAGTGGGGGCTTTGAGGGCTAATTAGGTCATGGTGGTGGTGCCCGCATGGTGGTCTCCCTCAAGATGGGTTTAGTGACTTTATAAAACAAATCCTAGAGAGGGCAGTGCCTGTGGCTCAACAGAGTGGGGCCCATATGCCGGAGGTGGCAGGTTCAAACCCAGCCCTGGCCAAAAACTGCAAAAAAAAAAAAAGAATCCTAGAGCACTCTCTCTCCGCATTTATACCACATGCATACACAATAAGAAGTTGGCCTTCTGCAAGGCAGAAGAGGGCTGGCGCCTGAACCTGACCATGATGGCACCCTGATCTTTCACTTCCAGGCTCCAGAAAAGGGAGAAATAAATTTATTTTGTTTATAAGCTACCTAGTCTGTGGCACTTTTTTACAGCAACCCCAACTGATAAAGACACCAAATAAGCAATATCTAAGGAGAAAGAAAGGACGGAAAGTACTATTACCGTATATACTCGAGTATAAGCCGAGGTTTTTCGGCACAAAATTTGTGCCGAAAAACCCGAACTCGGCTTATACTCGGGTCATACAGGTTATTTGATTCGGTGGGTGCGCACCTAATCAAATGTACGTTGTCTCCAGTCGTCTTCTGCCATCTGCTTGAGGGGGCGGTGCTTCAGTTCAGTCCACAAGTCCTGGCTGAGCTGAAGAGGTGGGCGGCTGAACTGAACTGTATTCCACTGAACTATTGAACCCACAATATTTAATGGCACATTTAATTAAGTGAAAACCCCATTTAAGGCAGTAAAGTCTTGTAAATAAATGTTTATAAATCCTGTGATTTAGCTTGATTACCTGTTAAGCTACGGTTTTCTGCACTTTATTTAAAGTTTT
>CAUYPK010085171.1:0-27610 GCA_963574355.1 Loris lydekkerianus | reverse complement strand
GATCTGGATGGAGTTGGTGGACCTGGATGGAGTTGGTGGAGTTGGTAGATCTGGGTGGAGTTGGTGGACCTGGGTGGAGTTGGTGGACATGAGTGGAGTTGGTGGACCTGGGTGGAGTTGGTGGACTCGGGTGGAGTTGGTGGATCTGGATGGAGTTGGTGGACCTGGGTGGAGTTGGTGGACACGGGTGGAGTTGGTGGATCTGGATGGAGTTGGTGGACTGTGGTGGAGTTGTTAGATCTGGATGGAGTTGGTGGACATGAGTGGAGTTGGTGGACATGAGTGGAGTTGGTGGACATGAGTGGAGTTTGTGGACCTGGGTGGAGTTGGTGGACCTAGGTGGAGTTGGTGGATCTGGATGGAGTTGGTGGACCTGGGTGGAGTTGGTGGATCTGGATGGAGTTGGTGGACCTGGATGAAATTGGTGGATCTGGATGGAGTTGGTGGACCTGGGTGGAGTTGGGGGATGTGAATGGAGTTGGTGGGCTTGGCAAGACTTGATGAATTTAGGTAGAGTTAGTGGACTTGGATAGAGTTAGAGGACTTGAGTGGAATTGATAGACTTGGGTAGAGTTGGTAGGTGAGCGGCAAAGACAATTCCTGGGACATGACTATTTTTGCCAACCCACCCAGCTGAGGAAGGTTCTCTGTAGAAGTAGAAAGATGTTGAGGAATCTTTTTAAAGGGGACATTATGCCAAATTTGAAATGTGTATGAGGTGAACAGTATGTGCAGTGCCCTTGTCTGACCCAAGTGCTAAATCAACGGGAAGGTGGCATTCATTCATTGTATCACTCACGGACATGGGCTGGGCTGTTTTCCTAGCATTCATTTCACTTAGTGATTAATATCTCTTTTAATGTTCTGCTGCAGTGAATTCTTAATAAATTATTTTGTAACGCATTGAAATCACTTTGTAAGCTTTCTGTTAACACCTTTAAGAGGCCTCCAGCTATAAAATATTACTTTATCTTCTTCTCAATGCTGGACATTTGATGTAATGCTCGTGTCTCAGAGGTTGTTAATAAATAATGAATGGAGGAATGATCTGGGGGTGACCTTTTGTAGAACATTATCCGTCAGTTGAACTTCACTTAATCCTTCCTTTTACACCATCTTCTGGCTTCTAGGCTCCGGCAGTTTGCAAATCAGGTGATTTGGTTCCTGCCCGTGAGTGATATTTCACAGGAGGGGTGACGCTGGAACAGTCAGTTATGCCGTTGCCTCTGGGACCCTCAGAAGGATTTAAACACTGTGATTAGCAGGTCTGTTTTTGGCCCACCAAATATGGGAGGGAGGAGCTCTGGTGTGTCTCCTCTTGGCTGAGATGAAGTCTGGCTGTCCCCAGCAGGGTGACAGTGCCGTGGTCAGCCAGCTGGGTGTGAGTGATGTCTCCAGTGGGTAGCTGCGGATGTGCTTTGTCCTCAAGCTTTTCTACCTTTGGTCCCCCCAAAACATGCACCTGGGAACAGATGCCCTGTAGAGAGTCAGGGGACCGTAACATCACGGAGGGCTAAAGCCAGAAAAGCCAAAACGCTTATCTAGTCCCTCAGCTTCACAAAAGTGTCCAAATTTTTTTTCCTGCCACACATTGGAAGAAGTGGTGCTGTCTTGGGCTACACATGAAGTACACAAATACTAAAAAGTTGATGTGCAAAGGAAAAAGCTCTCTGCATAATTTTTATGATTTCCAACACCATAGATAAGCAAAACCAACCTCAAATAATTTGTGTGCAGCCCACGGGCAGCAGGTTGGACACCCACGGGCAGCAGGTCGGAAAAGCTGGAGGCTTCCCCCAAGGTGGCACGTGGGTGAGAGCAAACTGTCTACTTGAATCTTGAGACTCTGGTCCCCCTCGCCAATGCTCCCCATCATGGGACAGTGCTAGAGTCGCTTCGTTTGTAACCAAACACTCATGTAGGGCTGACTCCATACAGCTGCTGGGCAGCATTCTGGGGACACCACAGGGAGAAAGACTGGTGTGCTGTCCCTGCCCTCCTGGGTTTCTCGTCCATCAGACGAGTACACAGTGTCCATCAGAGATGCTGGAAGGCAGGCATGACCGAGGCTGCCACAGCAGACATGGGGGTGGAGGCGTCCCTGAGGAAGGGGACGTTGGAGGGTGAGACGTAAAGGAGGTACAGGATCTCTTGGGGCCATGGGAGAGGGTGTCCCAATGTGGCCTGGGCTGTGGGGTTGCAAAGATCACGTCCCTGTCTGTGGCACTTGGGTAAGCCTAGTAAGAGGCACTGCATGGAGCTTCTAGATCTGTCAGAATCTGTGGCACAAAGCAGGCACCAGTATATATCTATTGAATGAATAAATGAGTGTGCCACCTGTCAGATTGCTTTCTCCAGTCAGCCCTGGCCTGGCAGTGCTGGGCAGCAGTGGGTGCCCGCAGCGGGTGACCTCACACCAAGTGTGGCTACTGAGGATGGGTGGGGAGGTAGCCCTGAAGCTGAGGTGCTCCTCCCTGACCTTCTCAGGAGTCCAAGCCCAGGGAGAGTTGCAACATCCGGCCAACCTTGCCTCTGGCTTGGAGGCTCTATGAGAACCATCACTGAGGGCCATGGGAGGGTGGCCCCCAGCAGACAAGGCTGCATCCATGGCACGCACTTGGCTGCTGCCCAGCGGATGAGCTTAATGGCCTGAACTTGTAACACCAATTCAGGCATCAGAAAATCGCCCTAGAATTATCTCTAGAGTTTTATTTCCTTGAATCCTGAATAGATCACATTTTATTGTTGAATCCTGAAATCTCATTACTTTAGGAAGGGCTATTACTGGCTATTACCGGGAAGGAATTCCTCTCTCTAGTTCTGATTAAAACCTCCTGTTCATATTTTTTAAAAAATCTCAGATCTATTTTTTCATGCTTCTAAAAGTGTAAGTGTACAGCCAAGAGTCTTATCTGCCAGGGCAGGGCCTGGGCGTGCTGGTGGGCAGGGCAGCCCTGTGGGTGGAGGTGTCAGTCTCCTCCTGGAACCCCCTTTTTGGTAGGAGGGTCCTTTTCTCTCCCCCCAGTTGTGGTTCTGGACTAAACAGGCAGCTCCAGTTGCCACTGGTTTGAGACTTTAGCTTTGAGTTCATTCTCCAGTATGATTCTGGGAAATCTGGGAATATAGGCCAGAATTTGGCTTTTCCAGTAGTTGGTGGGACCCAGAGGAGGTGGCTCAGCCCAGGGCAAGGGAAAGTGCTCCCCACAGGCAGACTCTGCTCCTCCCTGAGGCCCCTCTGCCTTGTGCAGTTATCAGCTCTCCAGTCTGAGTCCATAGCTGGAAGTGTCCTCCACGCCCCCCAGGACTCACCTGGCATTGCCACCTGCTCAGCCTTGTATGTTACCTGGTGACTCTGTCCTCTGTCCTCCTCTGCGAGCTTGTCCTCTGTGAGCCTGGCGTCCTTGGCACAGCTGCCAGCATGTGGTGCTCAGAAAGTATTTTTCAGGTGGCTGGCTGAATTCACATCAGCACCCAGAAGGAGCGTGATTTGGGGAGATTTCTGTGCAAGTGGCCATATGACTCCTTAAAGGCAGAGGTGAGGTCCTCAGCACATCTCTGTCCCCTTGCCAGGTACATGTCTTCAATTCTAGCTTGCCTGCTTTCCTTGTGCTTGCTTGTTCTCGCCTAGTTTCACCAAGCTACCCCTGAGGTGGGTTTCCACCTGGAAACAAAGTCTTTGGTGTTCAGCCTGTGTTGGGGAGCCCGTGGGCCGGGTCCTGCAGAGGGGCTGGGGCTGGGGGCTTCAGCTGAAGGAAGGAGCTGCCTGTCCATAGCTGGTGGGAGCCTGAAGGGGAAGCTTCCCCCTTCCTGGTTCCTCTCGGGGGACTGCCCCTCCAAGGCTGTGGTTTGCCTTGGAGAAAACCCAGAATAGCCCTGGGGCCTCCACTTAGACACTGGCCGAGTGTGCACGTGGCTAGAATTCTTTTCTGAACTCTCAGCAAATGGAATTATTTACAACCACCAGGGCCAGTATTTCCCTGCTCCGCAGACAACGGGCAGCAGATGAAGTGGGCGCTCTCTTCTTGCAGAGAGCTAATGATACCATTCAGCTCTGCCCACCCCGTCGCTGTGTCGTCCGTGGCACGACCACGGATATCTTTATTTCCCCAGGTGAGTCAGCACTGAAGTGCACGCATCTGTAGTGAAGGCTCTCGGGCTCTGAGCTGCAGAGAGCACCAGCAGCAGCTGCGCCTTGCCGTGAGGCTGCAGTGACCCGCAGCTCAGCTGCTGCCTTCCCGAGCTCTCTCTGCAGGCTCTGTCCCTGAAATGGATGGGGGAGAGCAGCCGACTTCTGATTTGGCCTATCCGTCTGGGTCACTGGTTCCAGAAGTTAATTTTGGATGGGACCTCACAGTCACCCTGGCTTCTGGTTATGCAAAACCTGACCTTTGGCTTAGTCTCGGCTCCTTCCCTTCTCCTCACCCTGTGGCTTCTGCCGCCTTTATCTCTTTGCCATTCTTTCCTCTAAACAAAAAAAAAAAAAAAAAGAAAAAAAAAAATCCTGCTGACAGGAGCTTTCTAACTTGTCATTTTGGAGATCATCAACAAATTCTTTAGAGAGGTGACCTCCATTATGAGAAAGAGACAGGGAGTTGGACGGGACCCAAGCCGAGGAGTTGGAGCCTCCTTTGACTGGCAAGGTGACACTGTGTGTCATATCAGCATTCATGACCAGCTCCCTTCTCCTCGGAGAGTAATTATTTCTTTCAGAGCGAAAGGTCCAATTTGCTATAAAGAACAGAGCCCCAGGTAAAACGAAAGAGCTGTAAGCTCCCTTGACATAAAGGAGACCCGCTGCCCCCATGCCTGGCTCCGCGCACATTCCACCTCGTAATGGCCACTCCACCAGATTTATGACGCTTATTTGCGCTTCCTTCCTGTCATGGCACGGGGGCGGTCACATGTTCCTGTGGTAAGCCCAGCTCAGTGGGTGTTGCTAAGCACCCTGCTGGGGACGCCAGCTCTTGTGTCCTCAGCCTACGCCTGGCTCTGGGCAGAGGTGGCACCTTTGGGGACATGCTGGGAACTCTGACGCTCAGGATCTGGGCCCAGACTGAGTCAGTGAGCACTCTCCTGAGAGGTCCCCTACTTCTGGGCCATTCTGAGAGTAAGCAGCCCACGTCTAAGGCTTGAATGCTGATCCCATCACAGAAGCCATTGGTGAGCGTGTGCCTGCCTCAGACCCAGAGCAGACATTTGGCACTTGTGGTCTCACTGGGAACAGACAGCTGGCACATGAAGCAGCCCTATGTGTCCAGGTGTGGGTGAGAAGGAGGTTACAGGAGGTGGCACCTCCCCAGCCCCTGCCCAGCCGTGTCAGGGCTCCTGCTGTTGTCCCCTGGGGTAGAGCTCACCACCTATCCTCTCTTCCTAACTCGTCTCCCCTCCTCATGAGCCGCAGCTCTGCTCTGTCCTGCCTCTGCAGCCTCGGCACCTGAGGAGCATGAAGGAACATGCGTTCCTCCTCCCCCCCAGTCGTCCTGTTGGCTTTTGACAGAGCCTGAATTCGAGCCCCAGGTTGTCCCACTCCAAAGCCCTACGTTTTCTTGACTTCTCCTGGCACTAGGAGAGTCACCCTGAATTTTAACCCAAGGCACCTCCACTTCCTCCTTTCTGCCTCTGTTTTCTTGGGGCTCAGTTAAAGCTTTCATGTTGCCGCAGACTGGAGAGCAGGAAAGTGCAGAGGTAGACGTGTGAGGGTGTGGCCAGGCCCCCATCTGGTGGGAGCTTCCTGCCGTTCTCTGTTAAGGGGTCTAGAGAAGGTGGGGTATTGTCCTTGGTGAGAAGTATCTGACCTGGACCACGCAGGGCTCAGGGGTATTCGTCATACTCAGTGCAGGCTCTATCTGCAGAAAGGTGCGTTGGTCAGAGGCCAGAAGGTCAGAAAGTTTGAACAACCCACACAAGCCTTCCTAGCTAGTTAGGGGAAGGACAGAGTTCAGACTTGAACTTGAGGCTCCCTGATTGGTATAAGAGTTAGGGGAACTATCCATAAACCACCTGCACTTGTGACACCATTTGTAAGTTCGGGGGTTGCCAAGACCATCCTTAGGTTTGCTAACTCCCTAGAAAGACTCACAGAACTCCCTGGAATCTGTTACAGTTACAGTTTATTACCAGGATGGTCCACAGATAAAAATCAGCCTGGAAAGAGATGTGTGGGTGAGTGCAAGAGGGTTGTGCGTGCAGGAGGGTTGTGCGTGCAGGAGGGTTCTGCCTGCAGGAGCATTCTGTGTGTACAGAAACGTTCTGTGTGGAGGGCTTCCAGTCATCCTCTCTGTGTAGAATGGGCAGTGCTAACCCCTCCCAGCAGTGTTGGGGGCCAGCACTGCCCACCAGGGAGCTCAGCAGGCCTTGGTGCCCTGACTGTACTGGGGCTCACACAGACCTCGCTAGTCACCCCTGTGTCTGTCTCTAGTCTCCAACCCTGCCAAGGCGAAGCTGACATCACATGACTTAAAACACGCAGCCTTATCACACTGTTAGGCCATCTGAAATGGCCCACTACTCCCCGCTCTTGTCTTAGGATTGCCTCCGAGGAGTCTAGGGCCAATCTCTAGATCTCTCTTCAGGTAAGGTTAATGCTTTATTCAACACAGTACCAGTGAGGTGTCTGAGAGCCAAATTCCAACTTATTCCTTGTCAGGCTGTTCTCATCTGGGCTCAGGGCACTCCAGCCCCTGCCTGTTCAGCCGTCTGATGACGTCTGTCCCTGCTGTAGGCCCCAGTGCCCTCACCTGCATCATGGTGCTTCCTCTGCACCAGACTCACAGCAGCAAATCTGTTCCTCACCCCACACGTCCCAACACCCAGCCCATCCTCCGTGTGGCGGCAGGGACAGGTCTGCACACAGGGGCATCCGTGTTCTCACCTCCAGCCATGGCAACAACTTTATTTGATTTGATGTATATGCAGAAATAAAACTCGGAAGTCAATGGACTTAAACATGGAACAAACGTGGCTTGGTTATTATGGCATATGCTAAATTTTAATGGCATTTAGAAAGCATTTTGTGGGGTAGAAAATAGAAGCAAACCCATCAAACCTCAACTATGCTCTACATTTTATAGTGCAGAACATTTTTCTGCTACAATCCAAAGACTTTAAAATGTAATAAGGTACATTTGAACCCAAGGGTTTTAAAATATACGTTAAGAAACATCCACAACCCGAAATGGAGTAAAATAATCAATTGTGGTCCAGGTCAGATCCGAGGAAAGATACCCATTACCGAAAGTGATTTTACCATTTCATGTTCCACAGACTGGTATTTACTGACACGTGTTATTGTTCAGGATTAATATATCGCTAAGTGAGAAAGAGCAGCATGGTGGGGAGGGTTTTAACCCTTGGCGCCAGTGGGTTTCTTACTGTTTATGAATGCATTTACGCATATATGTGTAGAAGCACACACCACCTAAATTCATGTAGCAATTGAGAAATAGTGCCAATTTTCCATGTCTTCATTTCATTAAAAATAGATTCCAGTGCTTCCATGTGTTCTCAACATCTAGGTTATCTTTCCCACCTCACAGGATTTCCCAGAGCCTGTTCTCTGAGTTCTTGGGTATGGCACTTTCTAATGCTGGGTTTTTATTTTTTTATTTCAAATTAATAGGAGGGTGCAAATTTTTAGGTTACACTGTTTTCATTCCGAAGGTAAAGTTCAAGATGTAGTTGAGCCCTTCACCCGGGGAGCGTGCCGCACACCCTCACACTGTGCCCGCTAGGTGAGATCATGCCCTCACCTCTCCCTCCTCTCCCCTTCCCCTCCCCTCCCCTCTCCCCTGTTAGACTATAAATAATTACAACTATTTAAATTGCACGTAAACTTTATGGCCACCCTGTATATTGATTTCATATTAGTATTGAGTCCATCGGATACTTTTTTAACGCTCTTGAGATACTTTACTAAGAAGAGAGTGTTTCAACTCCATCCAGGTAAACATAAAAGCTGTAAAGTCTCCATCTTTTATTATGGCTTAATAGGACTCCATGGTACAGATAATGCCACAGTTTATTAATCCATTCATGGGTTGATGGGCATTTGGATTGCTTCCACAACTTGGCCATTATGAATTGAGCTACAGTAACATTCTGGTACAAATGTCTTCGTGGTAAAATTATTTTTGTTCTTCTAGATAGATATCTAGTAATAGAATTGCAGGATCGAATGGAAGGTCAACCTTTAGTTCTTTGAGAATTCTCCATACTTCTTTCCATAAAGGTTGGGTTAGTTTGCAATCCCACCTAAAGCTGTGTTTTTAATCGCCCTGTCTTTTGGTGTTACTTGGTCATCCTCACCAAATCTGCTCAGGAGTTTCATGGCTCCAAACAGCCTGACAGTTCTCAAGAGGAGGCCTCTGCTGGCAGCAAAGCAGTGACCTACAGAAATCTGCTTTCCTTTCCGACATTCACTGAAGTGGTACTTTGATTCCTTCGAGTTGAGGACTGAGGAAGTCCTAGTGATTCTCTACCTAGGTGGGGCAATATTGTCCTCCCCAAGGATATTTTTGGTTGTCACGACTGGGAAGTGGGGTGCACTCCTGACAGCTGCTGACCTCTGAGGTCTAGGATGGTTCTGTGTTTTTCTCGGACCATACTTGGGGGCAAGACCTTCCTGAGTCCAGACCCTGCCTGGGCCAGGCCCTGGGCAGAGTATACGCCTCTCTCCTTTCCTGGCTGCCCCTGCTCGTACGTGGTCCTGAAGCTTCTGTCACTGGTTGTGTGGTTAGGGCCTCAGGAGAGCCAAGGGCTGCCCAGCCAAGGCTGCTGGGGTTTGCCATCCTTCTGTCTTAAATCCCTGTGCATCTTTACTCCTTGCCCTGTGCTGGCTTTCCTGCCCTTTGGAAGCTGCTTGCGCCTAGATCACAGGTGAGCCTATTGCGTACACCGGCTTTATGCCAATAAGCACAGATCCAGGTAAGACTGGAAATGTCAGTGTTTTTTTTGTGAGGAGTCCTGCGATGTGTGTTTATGTTGTTTATTGGTTGATTTTTCAGTTACACTAGTGACCATGGGCAGTTGCACGTCTCCCAGGCCCAGGGATGTCACAGGCTCACCACTGTGGGGCTGCAGGGAGTGCAGGCATACAATCTGGTATTTCACACTCTGACCTACTCGGTTGTAGGAACTTGTCTCTGCATTTCTCACTCAACGTCATCATTGTCAGTGTTACTGATGGTAACAGGCTCTGGTTACCGTACCATGCACCCCCGCTGTGTGCTGTGCCTGGAGAGCTGTTCAGCACTCATGGCGGCCCAGGAGGCAGATGCACGCAGCAATTAGTCAAACGAGCAGGACATTCTGGTTGTGGAACAGAACCAGGACGACCGTGTAAAGCTGCCCTCTCAGCCAACGCCCTACCGGCTTCCAGCCCACATGGCCCTGGGCTAACCTGGTAGTGTTTCCACAGCACCTTCCTCAAAGCTGAGTACCCAGCCTGGTGTCACAAGTTGAGGCTCATGAGTTCTTGCCAGGTTCCTCCTCCCCCAAACTTAGCCCTCAGGAGCCTGGGGACTGGATGGGGAAATGAGATAGGGACTCTAGGCCAGTGTTTCTCAGCCTAGGCCTGGTCAACATTTTGGACCAGGTCATTCTCTGTTGTGGGGGTAGGACAGACACTGTCCTGTGCATCTTGGGAGGGTGAGCAAGGTCTGTGGCCAGCAGCACCCCTCCCCGCCACTAGTGACTACCAGGGTGTCTTCAGACTTAGGCAAATATCCCCAAGGGCAGGTAGGGTGCAAAATCCTTGGGCTTGAGAGCTACCACCAAAGCTCTGGTGTAAGCAAGAGTTTTGTTAAAGCTTTGCAGGCTTTGTTTCTCGGTGGATTTCAGTTCTTCCGGTGCCCAGTGGGGCTGCAGTGGCTGGGACTGACTGAAGCGAGGCCCAGGCCTGGATACTGTGCCTCCAGCCATTGCTTGTGTATCCCCCGGGCTTCAGGTGGGAAGGAGTTGCACCCAGACTTGGAGCTGATGCCCCGAGAGACGGCAGGAATCTGAAACAATGACCAAGCTTCCAGATAGCTTTACTTTTCTGCCTTGTGGGGAAACTTATAAATTATTTGGAGAGCAATATTAGTCTTTTTGTTCTGAAAGGGGTTCTGCATCTTTAATAGAGCCTGGTTTTGAAACATAACTCACAGAGTTGTACAAATGCCCCATCAACAGTGCAGTGGTTCATTTCATTGTTCTCAGCGCATGGAATCTTCATTATTTGCACTGTTGATAAAAGGCAGCATTTTCAGCAGATCTGCACTACTCCATTTAGCTGAGAACTGTGATTTATTCCTCCCTCACTATTGGACATCCTCAATTTCCTTGGGTAATAGAGAACGCCCCCATAGATGGGAGGAAGTACAACAACCACTGACGGCTCTGAGCTTGGCAAAGTCAAGAAGAGCAAGGAGGGTCCCACTCGGTGGCCCCTGGCCAAGAAGAAGGCCCCAGAGCCTCCTGGCCCTGCCAGCAGCCGCAGCCTCCAGCGCAAGCCCAGAATTAGCGCATGTCATTGACAGATTGCCCGGGCAGCAGCCGAGCCCCTGGTAGAAAAGCGCCCGTCTCAGGACGGACAGCGCAAGAGCCTTGTCCAAAGCACTCCTTCCTATGCAGAGATGAAATTCTAATAGAGCCTTTATTCAATACCACCACTCAGGGCTGGGCAAAGCCATGCGCGTGTGCATGCCTGCTCTTGTTTTCTCCATATTAGAAAATTCACAGACTGCTGAGAGAGGGGAAATAAGAGTAATAGCCTCAAACTGGAAAAGGGAGAACTTTCACATTCTACACAAAAGGGAATTGCTGCAGTCCTAGGGCAGATGGGGACGAGCCCAGCCCACTGCCTAGCAGAGGATTCAGGTAGGAGAAAGGAGGAGGCCCACCGACAAGGGCAGGAAAGCACTGTCTCGCTGCTTCCCCTGGACACAGAGGCCATTTGCTCCACCTCAGCCTTGCTTGGGTCTGAGAAGCCTTTCATCCTTCCTTGGAGCAGTATAGTGGCTGTCACAGTTCTACACCTAGTGGTGGAAAGACAAATGTGGGAAAGGAGAGTGTTGGGGGCCTGAGCACTGGGTCCACACGCTGACCACACAGGACGCCTGAAAGTTACAGGGGTGGAAGTAAAAGCGTGAGGGACCCTCTGGCCGTCCTCTGGCCACTAGGCTGCTACTCACACAGAGAGAAGCAGCGAGAGCCCCTAGACCAGCTGCAGGGACCAAAGATGAAACGCTGTTCCCATTCTCCCCCGCAGCCCCCGGGTTGTCTGCAGGGTGATCACAGTGACGGAACTCCATGGTAGAGCTATTTTCCTAGAAGGTTCTGGAAGCAAAGGATGAGTGAATTTGTGGCCTGAGTCATTTTCATTGGGGGCATTGAGCTGAGCTTATGGGAGAAAGGATATTAGTGCAAGCAGGATAAACCTCAGTCTCCAAGTGACTAATGGGGGATTACCCAACCCACCCAATGTCCTCTGCCCTGCTGTCAGCAGCACCCTGGTGATTTCATTAGGGCCCTTGGGTCACCTCACCAGCTAGAAGTAAAACCCTGTTTCAAAGAGTGATTGTTGCTATGGCAATCTGACCTCAGGAGCTCCCTGGTGGCCACTGGGGGACTGAAATGGACGCACATAGTGTGTCTGTCAAAGAATGGAAAACATACCAGCCATGGGAGCAGCCCCCAGAGAGACCGGTGAGGGCCCAGGTGTTAAGGTCTCTGAACCCACCTTCCTGTCCCGAGCCACAGAGGGTGAGGCCTTCTCCCGGTCCAGGCCAGGCTCTACTGATTAGGGGACCCATGTCCCCATGGCTACCCAGCCTGGACAGCAGACGACAGATGACAGTGATAAATACTGGGGCCTCAATTCCAGTCCAGTCACGTGAGACTCAGTTTGTAAGTTTGAGAATTGGGTATTTCCAATGAACGCAAATATTAAATATTAAAACTTTATGGAGTCGGCTTCCTCTAGCCATCCTTTGTAAACAAAGACAGGATGGAGGGAAGTGGTGTGGAGAGGTGCCGGGTGGGGGCAGGGATGCCGCGGGCTGGGGCAGGTGGGCAGCCCTACCCAGGGGTCTCCAGCTGCCTCATCCCCTGGCCCCCCTCAGACTCAGAGCCACTGCGTGCTCAGCTCTTGAAACACTAATGGGAAGGCCAAATAAATATTTCAAGGTCACCTAAAGGCTCCCCTGGGTCCTGTTTATTTACAGCATTCTGGTCGCTTTGACCTAGAAATGTTTCAAATTGCAGAAGTATGAGGAGTAAGAGAGCAGCTTTTTTTTTTTTAAATTTATTTTTTATTTTTTATTGTTGGGGATTCATTGAGGGTACAAGAAACCAGGTTATACTAATTGCATTTGTTAGGCAAAGTCCCTCTTGCAATCATGTCCTGCCCTCGAAAGGTGTGGCACACACCAAGGCCCCACCCCCTCCCTCCTTCCCTCCCTCTGAGAGCAGCTTTTTATTTATTTATTTGGTTATGAATTTATTTTTGCTGCCTCCACCAACCAGATGGGTTCGGTGTAACAGGACAGCGTGTGTCTCTGCTCTGGCCAGCCCCGGGTGTCTGCCTGGTGTTGACATCTGCCTGTCTGCTTGGGCACCATCTGAGTGGAAAGCTCACTTTGTTGCATTTAGTCCTCAGCTGCAAACAAGAAACTCGCTTACCACAGAGGACCTGCCACCTCACATGGGTGAGCCAGTGAGTATTGTCATCTAGGTGACCCTGGCCCAGTCCCTTGGCACATCTGTGATGATGACAGGGCATAGGTGGTGGCTAATTTAGTGTCCAGCAGTGTGCTTGAGCAGCCTGGTCATTCTGTGTAATGAGCTCATTGGGCAGAAGGGGTTAACAGCAGCTGCCCTGTTCCTTGAGCTCACCGCCCCCTCAGAGGTATGTGGTTAGCACACCTGCTTCTTACCAGAGGTCAGAGAGAGAAAAATTGCAGCCAAGGTCATGAACCTTGATGGAGCTAGGACTTGAACTGGGTCTGTCTGACTGTGAACTGTGAACATGTCCCCTGTCCTGACTCTGGTGCCTCTTTTGCCCCAGAGATGGAAGCCCATCCAGCGTTGGTGCCCGTGTGGGCAAAGCCCGTCCACGTGGGGCTGCTCCCTGGGGCTGCTCTGCCCTCAGCCAGTGTCCGATGGCCCTAGAGGATGAGTTTACAGATTCAGATCAGTGTAGGGGTGCTGGACCCTCGCTACGTGCCCCCCTGAAGAGGACTCTGCCATGGCTGATGGCACTCGGGCCAGCCCCACCCAATGGCAGCTCACAGGGCAACAGCCCAACTGAGTGCTGAGGAGGTGGAGAGCCTCTGCTCACACTCTGCCTCCCTGTCTTAGGGGAGATGGGGCAATCTCCAGAGTTCATTCACTCAGCAAATATTTACTAAGGACTCTAAGAGTGCAAGGCACGGGGAATGCACTTTTTATAATATGTGGTTGTAACATCCTCACATGGGAAGATAAACAAGTAATACATGTGTGAGGGCAGTGATGCGTGGTCCCGGACTAGAGGGGGCTTCTGGCACAGCTTGATCAAGGGTTCTGCCCGGTTCTCCCGCAATTCTCGCCCTGCCTGCCTTCTCCTGGTGCTCCTTATTTTCAGGCTGTCTTCCCTCCTGTTAGGAAGTAGCTGCAGGCATTCGAGGCCCCAGACACACTCCACTGTCAAAAAGGAGAGAGAACTCGTTTTTTCCCAACCCGGGCTTCACTCTGGATCAGTTAAAGTCATGTGACCACCTTAAACCAGTCACTGCGGCTAGGAGGGTGTGACTAGTTTAGGGTCTAACAAACCATGGCCCAGGGACCATCCACACTGCCATCTGTTTTAGTAAATAAAGTTTTATTGAAACTTTACTGGAACACATCCTTTTGTTTACACACTGTACAGCTTATGGGAGACACTGGCAGAATGGGCAGGGCGTCACAGAGATGGTACTGCCTCCCAAACCAAAACTACGCACAGAAAAGGTCTTTGAGCGAATAAGTTTGCCCACCCCTGGCTTACACACAGCTGTGTCTCCCCTACAAGATGGAGTTGGGGGAACTTCTCCCAACTTTCCCGAGTGTGACATACGGGGGACAGAGCAGTGTGGGGAACATCACTGAGAAGGCAGTCATCTGTGTACGGTGACACCTCCTGTTCATGTAGTCACACAGCCAACAAGGCTTGGTGGCCTTATCCGTGGGTCACTGTGAAAGTTTTGAGACAGACTGTGCTGAGGTACAAGAAGTACTGTGCACAGCGTCCTTTCTGATTCCCCCATACAACTTGCCTAGCTCGTCAGTGTTGCTGGGAGGGCTTCATTTGTTTTTTCATCCAGGCTTAACGTTTCTTGATTTTTGTGTATCTTAAAACTTTCATAATGACCCATGTAAGTGACTAATGCCCTAAGCTCTGCCAGAGAGATCCTGACTTCAGAGAGAGAAGGAAGCCATATTAAGTACTCAGAACAGCCAAAGGGAGAAGCAACTCAAGCATCCCAGAGAAACAAGTAGTCTGCCCACAGAGAGGAGGTCTCACTACGTGGCACCGGGTGGGGGAGCATGTGCTGCCGAGGGACAGCGTCGGTCACAACAGGCGCCTGTGAGTCCATTCATATGAAGTGTCCAGGGCAGGCAAATCCACAGAGACCGAAGGCAGATTCAGGGTTTGCCGGGGATGGGGGCCAGAGTTGGGGCTGGGCAGCTTCCTGAGAATGGGGTTTCTTTTTAGGGTGATGAAGATGTTTCAAAACTAGACAGTAGTGATGGTTGCACAACTTCAAGGATACCTTCAAATCTATTGAACTGTACATTTTAAAATGGTGAATTTTATGCTATGTGAATTTGACTTTAATTCAAATTAGAAAAAAAAAAAAAATCAGTGCCAAGTCTGCAGGAAACTGCGGAGGAGGACTGTTCTCAGCAGGCGGTCAAAGGCACAGCCCGAGGGCCCAGGGACTTTAATCCAGAGGCGCCCTCACACCTAGGCCCCTGGGGGTCTCCGACTTGCAGGGGTGTCTGAGGAGGTTCTCCTGCCTCAGGGTGGCACCTGCAGGCGCCTTCCTCACTTGACTCCATTAGCACTCAGTGGTGAAAGGCCCCAGTGCAGGATGGAGTCCATAAATTTGCCTGCAGGTCTGGCATTTATGTTTGCCACCTTTGGAAAAATATTATTTCCCATTGCTACCCGGTTTTTATAATGTCAATATACTAAGATCTACCTCTCAGTATTACATTTTATACACAATGCTGCTTTCTTTATACCCTAGAGCACATGTGTTATTCTAACTTGGCTTTCAAAAATAGTTGAGTTTTCAAAGAGGTGTCGCAGGAGACTTGCTGTTGGCAGTGAAATAAGTTTTTTTTTTATTTTTTTTTTTTTATTGTGGTCTGGAGCAAAATATGTGATGGAATCCTTAATTGAAATTCACCTTTAACATTCAAGTTATATTTTTATTACAATTTGAAATCCGTTGTGAAGGTTGATTATCTGCAGAAATTCATTTCCTTCGGGAAGTTTCTTCTTTGGTGATGTAATTTAAATTCAGGGAGCCTGGGATAAAAAAAAAAAACAAAACAGTGTCTCATATTTTGAACTGCTATCCGTGCCCAGGAAACTGTAAAACAAAACGCTTTCTCTGTCTATGGGTCACCTTCCTTTTGGGTTCTCATCCCAGAAGAATGCCCTAGAAAGCGGGGGCAGTGGCCACCTGAACTAGCAGGCAGGATTGAAAGGGGATGAACACCTCCATCCTCTTTGCTCCTGACTCCCTGCTTTGCTTTCTTGGGCACCCTGACTGCCTCTCCGCACTCCCTCCTCCTAAGGAAATGTTTCCTTGTGTTTTCATTTTCCAAACTGTACACCATCAGGGAGCCGAGAAAGCCTGTCTGCCTGCGTCTGCTGCGGAGCAGAGATTTGATGAGACTGTGTGGCCAGGCAGAACTAGGACCACAGAATGAGCAGCGCAGAAAGGGCAGTTCTTAATCAGCAGTCATCACTTTGTGAAAGATAATGGCAATTTAATTAATTGCCCGATGCCAGCGCTGCAGACAGGGTCTGCAGGAACATCTCCAGAATTTGAGGAAATTATTACAAATTGTGCGTTCGGGTCTTAGGATGAATACCAAATCCAGACATCATATGATTTGACATGTCCATTATTTATATGCAAATCTGGCTCTTCAGAAAGGATTTCCCCAGAGAACATTGGGTTCATTTCTCTGCAAGCTCAGAAAGTGACCGTCCATTCGCCTGGCATGTCTCTCCTCAGGCATTCTTTAAAAGGTTGTCCAGTTGGATCAGATCTCACCGTTCTTGGCCACCCGTCCAACAGGGTTGCTGAGCTGAAACAATTCTTCCTCTTTAGAGCCTAATTTCGTCATTACTAAGTAAGACTCTGGCATAAATACAGGATTGGTACAAATAATTGGAAGACTCTTTCTGGAGCCAAAATAACAATGCTGCTCTCTGATGCCAGGCAGGGGTGGGCACTTGGAGCTGTATGAAAACTGGCTTGTCCGGCCCACCTAGTTGATCTGATCATTCTGGATTACTAAGCACAGCTGTCAGGGTGACACGTGTTTGCAAATAGCAGCAGCAGTAGCCACAGAACAGTGAGAACAGTGGCTAGTTTGCATTTATTGAGCATTCACTCTGCCAACGGCTTTATCACAATGTCCTAAGGTCTTGGGAGGATGACAAAGATAAGCTGCTTTCTAAAGAAACTGGTTAGGAAAATGTGCTTTGGGGCCAGACAGACTGTATTAGGATAGGCTCAGCTGCAAGTGACCCAAAATCCCATAATAGCAATGGTTTCAATAGGATAGTTTGATTTGTTGGCCTTGGAAAAGATCAGTTAGAGGATTAAGGGCCGGCATGGCAGCTGGTGGTTCATCAGAATCCCAGACTCCCATAATGTAGCACTATTGTCCTCGATAGACAGCCTCAGCCTCATTGCACAAAATGACTGCTTGAGTTCAAGCCATAATGCCTGCATCCCATCCAGCAGGAAATAGGAGAACCACGCTTCTGCTTGTGTCTCACCAGCCACAACACAATTAAAGCCACAAATTAACTGCAGAAGAAATTGGGAAATGTAGTCTTTACTCCGAGTGTCTACCTGCCTAGCACTTAAGGAAGAAGGGAATGGGGAACAGAGCATCAACTCTGTCTCAGAGACCCATGTGCAAAGCTAGTTGTTTGCTTTGGGTGAGTTAGGATATGGTTTCTAGATAGCATTTTTTGATCTATAAAATCAAGTAAAAGCTGGTACATGATGGGGCTGTGAAGAGTACGTGAGATCATTGCTCTACAATGCTTAGGTTAGGGCCAGATGTAAACAAGGGCTCAAAATATGGAAATACTTGTCTCCCAAGACAGGCACAGCCACTAAGTCCCCAGTCTGAAACCAGGATCCCTGCCAGGCATGGGAAATTAGTAAACCAAATAATTGGTCCTACATGTGTGGTTTGCCACCTTGCCACACTTGAATTCCACAGTAATCAGTGTGACCCTGTCATAGAGAGACTGGCTCCAGGTCCTTTTTTTTTTTTTTTTTTTTTAGAAAGAGTCTCATTATGTTGCTCTCAGTAGAGTGCCATGGCATCAAAGCTCACAACAGCCTCAAACTCTTGGGCTTAAGCAATTCTCTTGCCTTAGCCTCCCAAATAGCTGGGACCACAGGTGCCTACCACAATGCCCAGCTTCCCAGGTCCTTCTGATGTAAAACCCAGTGTTCTTTTGTGTCTCTGTAAATTGATATGCCCTCCTTCAGGTGGGAAGAATAAAAGAACAACAATATTTGACGTTAAACATTAAGTACATGCCTCTGTGTTGCAGTGGTTTATTAGCCTAGACAGAGAGATAGATGATAGATAGATAGATAGATAGATAGATAGATAGATAGATAGATAGATAGATAGATATCCCTATAGCTTATAGGGTTATATCTAAGAAATTTGGGGAAAATGCTTTCCTGCTAGCTATTATTTCATTAGTCTATACAGCCATTCTCTATTTACTGGGCAATGCGTGTGTCCCAAGCACTATGCTATAAACTGGAATGATGATGGTGAACAAACCAGACCATCGCCATGCTGGTATGCAGTTGAGCGTTCTGTGGGGGAAGGTAATCATACAATCACAAAAAGAGGGCATCCTTACTAGTGAGTGGCATGGCTGAAACAACACGGTACCAGGAGAGTGTGAGCCCCAACCCTGCAGGGCTTCCCACTTCATTGACACACTAAGAAAAGGAAGAGAGAGGGCCAAGACAGACATTATTGCCAAATATAAATAGTAGGAAAAGCATTCTTTATTCCGTAAGGTGCCTTGACACCCACTGAATATTCGTCTATGTGCTTACTCAGATGCTATTTATTCATTTACTTTTTCTCACTCATGCAACATATGCGTGTCACAGTGAACTAGAATTCAGACTCTAGAGCCAGGCAGATTCAAATTGAATAAAATTCTGGTTCTGTCTACCCAGTAACTAATCTTGGACAAGTTAGGCTAAAGCTGATGTGCCTCAGTCATCTTTCCTGTAAAACAAGGATAGGATACTTTCTGCATAGAGCTGTTGAGGCCATTAAAGGGACCTACTACATGTAAAGCACTTATATGAACATATGGTGCACAGTAAGCCCTAAGGGAAGTGCTAGCTCAGGATTATGAAGGTGGTGGTGATGGTGAGGATGGTGGTGATAGTGGTGGTGGTGGCAGTGGTGCCAATGATGATGTTGAAGATGATGAGGAGGAGGATGTTGATGAAGATGATGATGATGTTGATGATAATGAAGAAGGTGATGATGAAGTTGATAGTGATGATGATAGCGATGATGATGAACTTGAGGAGGATGATGTTGAAGATGATGAGGATGATGTTGATAAGGATGATGAGGATGATGTTGAGGTTGATGATAATGATGATGAAGTTAATGATGATGGTGATGTTGATGATGATGAACTTGAGGAGGAGGATGTTGAAGAAGAAGAAGATGATATGATGTTGAAGCTGATGATAATAATGATGATGGTGGTGATATTGGTGATGAACTTGAGGAGAATGTTGAAGATGATGAGGATGATGTTGATGAAGATGATGGGGTGATGAGAATGACGATGATGTTGAGGTTGATGATAATGATGAAGATGATGTTGATGCAGATGTTGAGGTGATGAAAATGACAATGATGTTGAGGTTGATAATAATGATGAAGATGATGATGATGAAGTTGATGGTGATGGTGATATTGATGATAATGTACTTGAGGAGGAGGGTGTTGGTGATGATGATGAAGATGAAGATGATGAGGGTGATATGGATGACCATGGTGAGGATGATGAGGATGATGTTGAAGTTGATGATAATGAAGATGATGAGGATGATTTTGAAGTTGATGATAATGAAGAAGATGATGCTGATGAAGTTGATGATGATGGTGATATTGAGGATGATGAACTTGAGGAGGAGGATGCTGAAGATGATGAGGAGGATACAGATGATGAGATGATGATGATGATGAGGTTGATGATAATGATGAAGGTGATGATGAAGAAGGTGATGGTGATGTTGATGAGGAGGAGGAGGATGTTGAAGATGGTGAGATGAATATGACATTGATGATAATAATGGTGGTGATAGAGCTAACGGTGATGGTGATGATATTGAGGATGATGAAGATGTTAAAGATGATGAGGATGGGGATGGCATTGATGACAGTAATGGTGGTGACAGATCTGATGGTGATGATGAGCATATTGAAGATGGTGATGATGATAATGTTGAAGATGATGAGAAGGATAATGATGAAGATGACCATGGAAGACCCTACTATGTGCCACCACCACCCTCCATGCTGAATGTGCAGAAAGGAACGAGAATTTACCTCTATTCTTCCCATGGAGCAGGAGCAGAGAAGCCCAAAGGTGACCACAGGGTGGCACAAATGCCATGGAGCAGCACCAAGGGTCTGGGCTGCAAAGGAGGACACAGAGCTCCATCCCTGCTAAAGCCCCCCCATCCCCAACTCCCAATTCAGGATCACCCTGGGAAGGGGGAGGGGTTGTGGGAAGGCTATGGATTCCCTGCAGGAAACCCCTGCAGAGGCTGTGGGAACAATGTGCTGGCAGCGTCCCCTGCAGCACAGTGTATGTCTACTCGTTGCTTCTCCAAATGTTTGAAAGTGGCTGCATCTTCACAGTGGCATCAGTGGCTTGGTTTCTAGCGTGACTTGCAGGGAAAGCTGGACTTGGGCAGGAAAGGGCAGCAGGCTGGCCAGGGCCATCTGGGACTGCAGGCACCTGGATGTTAATCCTGCCTGCCCAGCACTGCTGTGTCCTACCCTGCCCTGCAGGCCCTGTGCTGAGTGTGCCGCTCGGAGAGGCTTCTCTGAATCCATTACTAATTTTTTGGCAAACAAGTAGATCAAATGCCTGATATTTCCCTTGACTACATTCAAAGTTAAAAGGAGTTTGTGTCCATCTGTGCAGCAAGGGCACACATTAAGTAAGTAAATCTTTGCCATTTTGTCACTCCCAATTTTTTTGTTAATTTAATTAGAATAGAGATAGTCAAATCTAGTGCACTAAATCACAGACCATGAAATCCGATAAATCACCTCAGCAGGGGGTGAGCTGGGTGTGGTGTGGTCATTAATCCAGAAGGGCAAGACCGTACCTTTGGGATTAGTTTCTGGCGAGGCCCTGAGTCAGCAAGGGATGGAAAGGGCCCAGGGACACGTCTGACCACCCCGTAGGTCACTGAAGACTTCTGCCTCCCCCCAAGTCAGCACACTGCTCAGGGATGGCCCACCCAGTCTGGGCAGTGGTGCACCTGGGGCCCCCTGCTCACTCCACTCCTGCGTGAGCTCCTGAGCTGGGCTGCCAGGTCAGGACGTCTCTGGGGGAGGGAGCACTGCACCAGGTGGGTGTCTGCCAGGGGCCACTAGGCCTCAGGAGGAGAGGATACCACCCACCCATCCTGCTTGTCTATTTGCTTTGTTAACAGGACACTTGATTTCTGCTGGGCAGCAGGGAGCAATATTTCTAGAACAAATAAGGCTGCTTAGACATTTGCTTTGGCGTTTACGCTTCAATTTGAATATGTTTATTTTGGCCTTACTGTTTGCGTGGCATCTCTGTGGGGAGATTTTGGGGCACTTGCGTTTCCTGCTTGTAGGCCAGAGCTGGAAATGAGGGGAACCAAACAGCTGGGTGGGCCCTGAGAGGCTGCCCTGCACTGTGAGCCGTTAGCCAGACGCCCAACAAGAACAGCAAATACCTGGAGAAAACTGGGAGACGCCCCCCCCCCCAGAGTGTTCGGCCAAGCACAATGCTCCCTGGTTTCCAAAGCAACTTTGGGGTACCCTCTCCCCCTCCCCAGAAGGCTCAGCTTTGCTCCCCAGCCCAACCAGGTGTCTCACCCTCATCCAGGAGCCTCTGACTGTCTCATCTGAGACCTAGGAGGTGCAGCTCCGCCCCGCACAGTTCTGAACTTCCTTCCATGTGCAGGAGCCTCGCTTGCCAAAGGGGTCTGGTTGTGTACATCCCTGAGGGTCCCAGCATCTCTTTGTGCCTCCCTTATACACAGAGGGGGCCGAAGCCTGACCCCAGGCCCCTCTCCTCCCCCTGGTGTTAAAGACATGGACCCCCTTGCCCAGGGAATCCTGGCTTCACAGTGACTGGGTCAAGCAGAGATGCATGTGCAGCTCCAGCTGCTGGAAGGTGCAGAGCGGCGATTCAAACCTGTCTTTTCACTTGGGTCAGGTTTGCACTGTAGAGTCCACATTTGTGTCAAGGATGTGGCTTTGAGTCAACTCCCAGGCCCACAATGCAGAGCTCTGTTGGCCCTCCTGTGTGGATGTCCCTCAGTGCCTTGATCTGGTCACCAGCCGCCGCTGTACCCAGCTGAGCTTGCAGCCAGGGATGGGTGCAGTGTCCAGGGGATCTGGTCACAGCTGCTGCCCTTGGGGAGGCTGCAATGACTATGTCACCTCTGCTGAGGGTCGGTGGCAGTGTCAGCTTTGCCCAGGGGCTTGGTTCGCTGCTGGGCAGGCCCCGCATACTACTCCATGGAGCATCTCACCTCCCGCTGGTGTGTCCCAGTCCCCACAGAGGCTGTCCCTGGCCTCCTGTCTTCTGCAAACGTTTCCAAAGGCATCTGCCTGCTCAGTGACCTCTCCCTTCTCCTGAGGGTACCATTCACCTTGACCTCGGGCACCCTCACCAGCCCTGCAACCTGCTGCAAGTTACTTAACTGCTGCCAGCCTCCACCTCCCCCTTAACAAAACCCAAGGGGCAGTAATTCCAGTTTTATGGGTTAAGATATCCGCAGGATAACACCTGAAAAATATGTTGCCTGGGCATTTGGCTCCTTCCTTGCTCTTCTGACACCACGAAGGGCACTTAAAACGCTCTGAGAAGTCCCTTCTGCCAGGTCCGGTGGCTTCCGATTCACAGAGTCTGCCATGCTCAGCTCTGCTTCCTACCCCTGCCTGGAGGGTCTTGTTGCCATGGTCCCTGTTGCTATCTCTGTGTCCCTCTCTCTTTCTAACCTTTTGGTTTCCAGTCTTCTTTGTTGGCTTCTCGGAGTCTGAGCCCCCTAGAATCTGCCCTTGGCCTTCTTCTCCTCCAGGGCCCAAGATTCTGTCCCTGGTTGGATCCCACCCCTTCCCACAGCTCCAGCCCACCCCTGAGACTTCCCTTCCACAGATCGGCTCTGCAGGGCGGGCCGCCTCACCTGCGTGCACTGTCAGTTTGTCACTGGCTGTGCTCAACCCTGAGCCCCCTGCGTGCCCCTGACAACAGACACAGCCCCTTCGGCCCCCACCACACCGACTGACTCGCCTCCATCCTCTCCACTTAGAGCAGCACCACCATCCACACAGTCGCCCCAACCAGGAGACTCCTGACCTTCATTTCTCCTTGCCCTTTGCATCCTAAATGTGATTCCCCAATTAAGAACTTCCAATTCTAGTCTCTCATCTGTTCTCTGTGTCTACCCAAGCCAGGCCCTGGGTAGAAACTGGAATTACTCAGGGCTCCATGGCTGCGGCTGCCCTGCCAGCTAGTGAGTCCCAGCTGCCTGATCCCCCGTGGCCTGCCTGATCCCCTGATCCCGCCAAGTCCCAGCCTGAGGTCGCCCCAGCTGTGAGCTTCCCGAAGCGCATCTCTGCTCTTCTGAAAGCTGGAGGCAGGTTTGCTTCAACGAACATGCAGAGAGAGCATGCTGCAAGATAGGTTTTAAAATGTGCGCAGTATAAAAATGACGACCAGAGATCGGACACAGATGGGTAGGAGGTTATGATGGGAAAGAGTTTTGCTTAATCTTGGAATGAAAAATACCCCAGTCCTGGCAGAGTCCAGTGAGAAGGAATTTCCTATGAGATCCGTCTTTTCGCCACATTGTCTGCAGCACAATTGATCTTCTCTCTGATTGCTTTTCTCCTCCCCTCCCCACGCTTGGCTTTTTACAGATAATGTATAGAAAGCCCTTGTGGGTTGTGTCTCCCCCTCCCATGCCAGGTGGGGAAGGGGCTTTCTCTGTCCACTCTTGCATGGATGGACACTTATGTTAAACCCACGTCTTAACTATTGTAAATAGTGCGGCAAGAAACGGGGTGAGTTAGAGGCAGTTAAATCAGGTCGAGGTCGAATATCAACGGCTCATTAACCAAAAATCTAACTATTATTCTTCACCGCCCTCCATAGCACCAATGATGGGTAAGATTCCCAAAGTGGGGACAAGGTAAGACAGGATATGGAGAGGCTGCATGGTGGATTACATTCATAGTACCCAAAGACGGGTAAGATCACTCTGCATTCAGTCAACCTAAGACAGGGACCAAACCATTGATGTTTGTATCCCCATGATGGGTAAGACTGAAACCGCAAGAGCAGGCAACCTAAGACAGGGGCTATGTTTTTCCACCATACAAAAAACAAAAGAGGGAATTTTTGGGCCCTGCCATGTGCCTGAGGCCTAGTGCAACTTCCCGAGCCTGACTAGAAGTAGATCCATCGAGCTACTTCCACGTAGCAACAACTCAGCAAGGTCCGGCCTGAAACTGCCTCTACCTAGATACAGCCAATATGGTATCATGCCACTGGCGCAACCCTGTCATGCACCTCTTTCCACGCCTTCTTTCCCCGCTCCTTCTCCACAATAAAAAAATAAATAAATAAATAAATATTAAAAAAAAAGAAAGAAAGAAATGAAATCAGAAAGGAAGAGCAAAGAGAGGGAAGGAGGGAGGGGAGTGGGGCTTTGGTGTGTGCCACACCTTTTGGGCGCAATACACGACTGTAAGAGGGACTTTACCTAAAAAATGCAATCAGTATAACCTGGTTTATTGTACCCTCAATGAATCCCCAACAATAAAAAATAAAGAAAAAAAATAAAAATAAAAAAAAATGCATCCCTGAATCCCTGTCTCACCCCTAAGTGAGTGCACCCCTAAGTGACTGCACCCCTAAGCCAGTCTCTAACTTCAGGACTGTTATCTACATAATGTTTCCCAGACACAGAATAAAGCTCAGGTCTTTGTCACCATTCTTGTGATGAGGGCTTTCTCATATATCCTGAATCACCGACCCACCCACTGACCTATCCACACTTATACCCAATTTTCTAGCATCCAAACCCTGATAATTCAGCTGTGTGCTCCAACCAGGGCTCCCATTTCTCTCTCCCAGAATAGCAACATCCAATATTCCAGAGTGGGATATTTTAAGAAAAGGAAAATGGGAATAACATGGCAAATGTTGCCACCTGGGCCTTAGAAGTAGAACATTACATCCAAATGACCTGAGCCAATATCCAGAGATGGGAGTATCAAGGTATCTCTCCACCTAGTAGACTGGGCTTGCTACTTTCCTGTGCTTCCTTTAATTGAACCATTCAGACATTGTGTGCCTGCTCTCTCCCTCTCTCCCTCCCTCTCCCCCTACCTCCCTCTCTCCCCCCCTTCTTCTGCCTCCTCTTCATTCCTGCCTCACATGACCCAGGCACTCAAAACTGCCCTCTCAATTCATGGGAGCCTTCTGCTCAGGATCCGTAAGTAATAGGTCTTTGAACCATGCTATTGTAACACTGTATTGAATTTGTGCCTTCAATATGAGGAATCTGGGGCTTCCCCAGGCTGGGTTTTCCCTGGGATGCCAGAGAAACACAAGGGCTGGCACCCAGGCCAGAGTGGTGGTCAGGTAGGCATAAACCAGACATGGGTCAGACAAAAGTCATAGCACGTCTACCAATATGAACAAGTCTCCCAAGTGAGAGACACCCTGGCCACAGGTCAGACGAGGCATTAAGCTGCCCATCATGTAAAAGAAGTGTCCTGTGAAAGCTATACTATAAACAACCAGGTCCAGCCCCCCTGCAAGGCTGCTAGCTGCTCTAGAATTAATGCTTCACCAAGACCAAAGGCTCTCGCTACCTCTCCATATCCAGGTCCATTGCTGTGCTGGCCCCTGTCCAGGAGGAAAGTCAGTGCTTGGGGGGGCGGGGGAGTGGAGGGTGGGGAGAGCAGGGTACTCTAAAGTGCCTTTCCAGCACGTCTGAATGTTTTCTCTTGTGCTTTTCAGCAGTTATGGCAAAGCCCACCAGCTTAAATGGCATATGTGAAGGTTGATCCCAGGGAGCACTTGCAGGGAGTCAGGGAAGTGAGATAGGAAAGGGAGAAGCCAGTAATTAGTGTGTTCATGAGCCGGCTACTGCTGTGGGCAGCTGGGGTCCCATCTCTCTGGGAACTTTGGGGAACTGTGTAGAAGTAATGTTAGGATTGTCTCACCTGATGACAAGGAAGTAGGGACATTTATCCACCAATTGCTGTCCCCCATGGTTGAAGGCTGCTCCTGGGGAGTGGGGTATTAATTTTCCCCAGCATTTTGGCCTGCTCTGCCTGTAGGCCAAGAAAACTCGTCACTAGACACCCCCCTCTTTCAGACAGATGGCCACAAACAGTTGCAGTTGAAAACCGTGGGCACACAGGGAATGGTGGGTGTCCAGGGAATACGGCCAATCACACTCACCCACAATATCCCTGTGGTGACACACAACAGTGTCTTCTTTATTCATACACCTTAGTGACGGTACAATGCAGGATGAGAGCTGTCAGGAGTCGGGATGAGGAGAGGAGGAGGGAAACTCCTCAGTATAGATCAGGCCAGAGTTAGGGTGGTTGACAAGGAGCCAGGAAATGCTTCTAAGACACAGCACCCATCTCACCTGTACTCCCAGTAGGAGGGGACTTAGTCACCCTATTTCCAAATAAAGATCACATTCATGGGTACTGGGAGTTACATATCATTCTGTGAAACACAACAGACATGAGGCTTGAAACCATGTGGGGGCCATTCATTCCAAGAAAGGGCCCTCAGGGGACTCTCGTAGATTCCCAATTTGCTTTTCAAAGTCTACTCAGGAGATTTTCCTTGATTTTGTGAACAGTATCCCCAGATCCTTACCATAAATTCCAAAACCTCCTTAGTTAAGTTATTATAGGAATTAAGGTGAACTAAGCCTAGCTATTCAAAATGTAGTCTACAGGCCAGCAGCACCCACATTTCCTAGGAGTGTACTGGAATGCAGAGTCTCAGGCACCAAACCAAACCCACGGAATCAGAATCTACATTTCAACAAGGTCCTTGAATGCTTCACATGCACAATATAGTTTGAGAGCCTTGAACTAAGGTATATGGAAATGTTTTATAAACTGTAAATATATTATCTACTTTATTTTCAGTTGTTTGTTGTACAACCCACCCAACTTTATCTATGCATCAAAAGCAGTATCCCAGGGGCCTGGTGAAGCACTTAACACAGTCCAAAGATTTTATATAATACAATGCCTGATAATAATAAATAATAATCTCAGAGAAGCTCTGACGTATAGGAGACAATATTAATGGGTATAATCTCCTTGGTAAGAAATTTGGTAATCATACAAAATCTCTTTAACTACATATAACCTTAAATCAAGTAATCCTACTTGTAAGAATTTGCCTTAAGGAAGCCATTAAGCATCTGTTCAAAGATTTGCACAGCCTTATATCAAGGAGAAAAATGGAGATAATTTAAAACAGTAGATTCAATGGATTAAAATAAATTATGTTATCTAAATAAGACAAAGACCCATAACCACAGCAAGTATTATGGAAATATATTTATCACCAGTGCATTGGCCAAGCAGGATTCATGCAGTACAATTTAAAAAAAAAAAAAAAACTTTTACTTGTGTCTCCTTCTGCTGTTTGAGACAGGAAAAGGGGTATTTATTTTCCTCTCCTTGGATGAAAACCAGGGCAGCTTTCATAAGACATCTGGGCTGTTGCGTGACCGGAGACGCGAACGAGCAGAAGCTTTGCTGTAGGTGTAAAACTCACTCCTGTAATTATTAAATCAAGAAACAGACCATACACTCTGATATGGTGTATAGCAAAGTTTTTTGTTTTAAGTTCAGGTTTTATACTTTTTCAGTTAGGTACACACTTAATCCTCTTAACGATTAGCTTTTTCATTTTTTTACTTTATTTTTACATATCAATACCATCACCTTTCAGTAAATCTTTCCTATTTTCAAGACAATGACTAGTTTCTGAGCAGGGCACAAAGACGGAAGTAGC
>CAUYPK010085169.1:0-17780 GCA_963574355.1 Loris lydekkerianus | reverse complement strand
TTTGTGCATGGGATCTTGTGCTGTGTCTGCCCCATTGATCCTTGGGGGAGTTGATCTACTCTGATTATTCATATTGCCAGAGTTTTTCTGTTGATTTCACCTCATGATTGTTTTTCACCATTGCCTCTGGCTGTCCTCAGAGTTGGGGAGGTGTCTGTCCAAGATTAGACCCCAGCAGGATCACTATTCTTGCTGGATCTTTGTAGCAAGTGACCCTGTGTAGCTCCTCTGGGGAGCTGGAAGCAGCTCTGGAGTGTGACACACCTGAATCCAGCAATAGGGCAGGAGGTGGTGTGCACATTTCTGGGAGTGCCTGGCACCCAGTGACTTTGGCACAGAGAGCCCAAGGCTCCAGCAGTCTCCGGCCAGGAGAAGGGCTTTGGACAGAGGCAGGGAGGGCTCCAGAGGGCACTCAGCTACCAGAGTCCCTGGCCAGATGAGCGGGTCAGTGTGGAGGGAAGGGAGGGTACAGGAGGGTGGACACAGGGTTGCGCAGCTACCACAGTTCCTCATTTGGGCATGCAGAGGCCCGGCAGGCACAGATCGTGGGTCGGGGTTCACGGCACAGCTCTTATGGAGGTCTTGGCAGTGCCAAGCCCAGGAGTTTGAGGTTGCTATGAGCTGTGATGCCACGGCACTCTACCCAGGGCAACAGCCCGAGGCTCCCGTGTGCCAAATCGGTCTCACTCTGTCCCTGACAGTTAAGGCTGTAAGGCAACTCTGTCCCTGCCTTCAGGCTGCTCAGTCACTAGGTTGCTAGCTCCCACCCGATCCTTGCTCTGCAACCCTGAGGGCAGAGCTTGCCAGGGCAGTTCTCTCACAATGGCTCCCTGCAGCCCACAGCCGAACACTATTAGCTCCGTCCGGCTCAGCAGCTCAGTCTGGGGCCCTAGACGATGCCCAAAGTTCTCCACACTTCTGCTCAAGCTCTCCCCAAGGCAGTTCTGAGTGCCAAGTCCAAAAACACCGAAACAGTTCACAGGTAAGGCCTTTCCAGTTTGCAGTCTCACTGCTGCTTGTACTTACAGTTGCCAGTGGGATTAGGTCGATCAAACACATGCAATCACTTGCCAGTTTTCCACTGTTTTTGTCCTCCTCTTGGGGTCCAGAAGTCCCTTGCTGACTCTCTGTATCCTCAAAGGGATGATTATAGGCAGATCCCATCAGCCAGAGATGACTGGAGTCTTATCTCCCCAGACTCACCGTGCCCAGTTGCAGGGAAGCTGTTACTCGGCCGCCATCTAGGGCCCTTCTTGGAAGATGTTTAGAGGCAGAGGAAGGTAAATGCTATAGAAATACGTCCACTCTAAAGTCAGAATCTGTTTTCATCTAACTTTTTCACACAGCCTTTTCAGCACTTTCAAATAGTAATCTTGGTTAACTGTCCAATTGGTGCAATTCACAATGGACAATCCCTCCGATATCAAAAAAAGGTTGCCAATGTTGTTTTGAGTCTTCATTTAGACTGACAGAACTTTTTTGGTCATGGAGAATTGGCTGACACCCATTATCCACTTTGACTCTTTGTTTCAGGGTCACACTGGTATACCCATATTTTACCACCAGTGATAATATGACCCCAAGCATTGTCTTGCCTCTCCAAAGGTCTTGGCAAACTTTGACTCTCCTTTAATTTTGTTCATCAGTGAGCTCCTTCAGGACCATTTTTGCATGCATTTGCAAATTTTTCACTTTAAATTTTTTAACTCTTTTTCTTTTATTTTTTTTAACCCAAAATCTAAAAAGCCATTTATTGTAATTCTTTTTTAAACATTTATTCCAGTGACTTTCCAGATTAAAATTTGGAGGCAAATTTTCCTAAGGAGGATACCAAGTACCAGTATCTACAAATGCTGATAAGCTGTTAGGTAAGTGCCACTAATTCACACTTCATTACCATATGCTACATGCTCAGATTTTCCGTCCTTCACAGCACAGCAACAAAGTTATTAGGAAAACAGGAGTACCACAACCAAAGATTTTAAGGGGTGTACACAGTTCTGACACGGAGAGCCATGATCATGGGAGTGGTTTTCTTTAGGAAACAATTCTAGTACAAAACAACATGGGAATAGAAGTAATTTAAAATGTTCACACATCAAATGCAGGACTGGGACTCCCCACTGCCATTTAGTATGCTTTGTATTACAGGATATAAAAACTAACTCCTATCCATGGAATGTTAAGCTCACACCCAAGATAGTCAAAGCCTCCCATTAATTCAACATCCCACACTATTTTCTGGTTGTACCAAAAAATAAACAACCAGCAAATGATCACCTCTTATAAAAAAAGCAATTTACACTTAAAAAATGGGATGAGGTGGGATTCCCTCCTTCTTAAAAATGTTTCTAGAGCTACTAAAAAACTTGCATTTACAAAATAGTTGATAAAAATATTCCTCTGGATTGTACAAGAAGGGAGGCAGGGGCCACTGATGAGACACGGTGTGCGATATTAATCAGACTCGGCTTCTTTCTCTCCTGCTTCGTCAGCGGCTGGACCCTCCTCAGTTTCAGTTTCTCCGTTTTCTGCTGGTAAATCTTCTTTAGTTTCTTGGTCAGCCACTCCGGCCTGCTTTCCCTTTGCTCCTCTTTTCCCTTTTGGTTGCACTTTTTTGTTTGAAGATTTATCCCTTCCTGCTGCCTTTTTTGGCTTCGTTTCCACTTTCGCAGGAGCAGGTTTAGCTGACAACAGCGCCGACCTCCTCTTGGGCTCTTCCTTCCCCGCTCCTTCGGCAGAGCTGACCTTCTCTTGGGCATCTTGGCGGCGGGCAGGGCGCGTGCCGGGTGCCTGCGGGAAGCTGCGCTGCCTGGCCGCTCACTATCTTTTTTAAAAAATCATCCTTTTTTTTTTTTTTAATTTCTACCAAGATAAAAGCTTGGCTGTATGATAATTACAAATAGATGTGTTTTATAAAATTTCCTAGTAATTGCTCTAACTCAGCTTATACTCAGTGGTTTGGTGGTAATAATATAGACAAGGGGGGAGAAAATGGTATTTCAATCTTGATCTTTAACTCTCTAAGAAAAAATTAGTGATATTTACTTTGAAAACTAAAGTAAGTTAAAAGAAGCTGACTTTTGAGGACTACTAGCTTAGTTAGTGCAGCTCTACATTAAGTCATATTTTAAGTTAGAGGGCTGTATAGAAGTAGTAAAGTAAGTAAAACTGGAGAAAACCCCACTTCCATAATGTTTTTGAGAAAT
This sequence comes from Loris lydekkerianus, assembly GCA_963574355.1. Classification (NCBI taxonomy): domain Eukaryota; kingdom Metazoa; phylum Chordata; class Mammalia; order Primates; family Lorisidae; genus Loris; species Loris lydekkerianus. The sequence goes on along the minus strand of CAUYPK010085169.1, from coordinate 14,571 downwards.
CAAATTTTCTTAAACTTGTTTATAATGTCCAACTTATATCTTTTTAATTATAAGCAAAACCCATTGGAATTCTGTGTAGATGCTCAAAATTATTAAGATGATATCAGTAATCTGAGTTATATTGAGTTGATATTTTTTCTTTATGTGATCAGTAATTAAATCATTCTACCTAACGCAATCTGAAGTTGATGCCACTATACCCACTGCAGACAAATTTTCTAACTCCAATATAGTTTATATAGATTATTATCCATATCTAGATTAACTGATAATAAACTTAATCCAAGAATCAAAATATTATAGATTGAAAGAGTTCTTATGATGCTGAATCTAAAATAAGTTGTCTCCCCAAACTGGCCACGCTGCTGCTTCAACAGTAATAAAAACAAGGCCAGCCTGCCCTAAATATTATGAAGGTCAGACACAAGAGCACAAAGAAAAGCATTGTCCCAAATCAAACCTCTCTACTCCCATCCCTTTCAGCTCCATCCTGCACCTGAAGGGCCCAAAGGGTAAGTATGAGGATAGTACATCAGTCTGCGTTTATTTCATTCAACTGATGCTAAGTCTTACTAAATCGATTATCATTCAGCTTGCTCTTCCGCATTTTGGGTTTGCCATTTATTTAGAAATCGAGATACATTTTCCATGATAGTTAATAAAAAATAACAGGAAGAAGAGGAAGAGGAGAAAGATTATCTGGTATAATGTTTTTCTTAATGAGCCTATGCTAATTGCTAATAATTATGTTTCATTTCTCCCTTCTAAGTGCTTAGTTCCTTCCTAAGCCACTCAAAAGATTTTCTAAAATCAGCGTTTACCTGTTTTGGTAGAATTTTGGTGCTTCTTCTGTTTGACTCAGTTTTTCAAAGGGCACTTACAAGCAGTTTCCTCCTTTGAGCTGTTCATGTACTTTTTTTTTTTCTTTTTTGAGACAGGGTCTCCATGTACAGTGCAGTGGTATATCATCATAGCTCACTGCTGCCAACCTCAAATTCCTGGGTGCAAGTGATCCTCCTGCCTCAGCCTCCCATGCAGCTGTGACTACAGACATATACCATCCCACCTGGCTAATTTTTTCCTGTTTTTAGTAGAGACAAAGTGGGCCTCTCTCTTCCTCAGGCTGGTCTCGAACCTCTGAGTTCAACCAATCCTCCTGCCTCTGCCTTCCAGAGTGCAAGGATTGTAGACATGAGCCACCATGCCCAGCCTATTTCTGTACCCTTAAATGTTACTTCTTCTAGCCAGGAATCATAAAATAATTCAGAATAACAATAAAAATAATTTTTTATTTTCTCCTGTTTTAAAACACAATAAAATATTTTCTTCTTCTTATAAAATTGACACGTTGAATAGAAATTTAGAAAATACAGGTAATCCAAAGAAGAAAAAAATAAAACAAAAACACCTCGCCATCCAGAAATCACTTTTGATATTTTGCCATTTCTGTGGGAAATTCTGTATATAATTGTAGTAAAAGTTTGAATGTTAGGTATTGATCAATGAAAAAACAAGACCACAAGATGGCAGTAGCACATAGCAAGCTTTACTTGGACAGTGCTTGGACAGGTTCCCTGGGAGAAGTCCTCATGGCAGGAGACCTACCCTGAGACAGTCTCTGGGTCAGAGACTCCCAAGGGCAGCAGACACTCGGGGGCTTTGATAGCCAAGGAGTATGTCTTATCTATGGCTGGAGGATGTTGGGTGCAGTTTTGCAAATTATGTAAATCAGTCAGGCTTCAAACAGGCAAAAGATATTCAGGCTATATTTAAAGTGATGAGATGTATAAGAATTTGAGGTTGGTGCCTACAGGCTTGAGTTAGTGGCTGATACACAGGGACCTGTCTTTAACTCACTTATGCAACAGTAATTTTTCAAAATGAGAACCATACTGCACATTGTTTTACAAAACACTTTTTTCACTTAAGCACTACGGACCTCTTTTTGTATCTTTATGTCAATATTCTTCAACACTCCTCCAGCTGTTTCTTAAAAGAATAGAAACTCCCTCCCCCATGTGTTATTTCATAGAAAAATATATGAAAATTATACATACTTACATTTGTGTGTTGTGTGTGTGTGTTGGACTGGAAAGGGAGAACTTCTGCTGGCTTCTCTCAACCACCTGCCTTTTGTTCTTTTCAGTCTCAGTCACCCTGGGTAGAGTGCTGTGACATCACAGCTCACAGTAACCGCAAACCCTTGGGCTCAAGCGATCCTCTTGCCTCAGCCTCCCAAGTAGCTGGGACTACCAGTGCCTGCCACAATGCCCAGCTATTCCTAGAGGTAAGGTCTCATTCTTACTCAAGCTGGTCTCAAATTCCTGACCTCAAGCAATCCACCTGCCTCAGTCTCCTAGTGAGCTAGGATTAAAGGCATGAGATGCTGCCCCAGCTTCTGGGTTAGCCTTAAAGTCTAGGGCTGTAAGATGCCACTGGTTTAAAATGTTTTAATAGATTCATGATATTCTATTTCGTAAGATATAATTCATTTACTTAATGCCTTGTTTGGGGGACATTTTGACTTTTTCTAGTTTTTTGAAGTCATAACATCACCATGAATGTCTTCATAATTAAACCTGTACATATTTCCATTATTATCCCATAGGTAAATTCCTTCAAAGCATATGAATAATTTTGAAAGCTGATAGTTCATTTCCTCTCATCTATGGTTATATTCTATTCTATCCCTAAAGCCTAGCAATCATTTTCCTTGAGAGAAAAAAACTGAAATTAATATTTACTTGAGAATTTTCTTGTCTTTGTTGCAAAAATCACAGGTTTAGAGATGAGCAAGCTGATTCCAGTGTAGGAGGCACCAAGACATCATTGAGATGTAAAGAGATATTAAATAGAAACAAATTATATGTCATCAGAAAGAATTTTACTAAGCAAAAATCTTAGTGTGTGGTTAGAAAGAACACTTTGATAAGAGGCTGGGAGTTGGGGAAGAGAGGCGAGACATCCTCAGGGACATGTTTGTGTAATATATGGCCAAGGAGTTGCCATTCATTGAAAGTCTAGTATCAAAGTACATCATACATGTCTGTTAGCCTCTCCTGCCCTTGCCCAGCTTCTTTTTTTTTTTTTTTTTTTAAAGTCTTAGATTATTGGCCAGCATGGTGACTTCTGCCTGTCTTCCTATTACTCTGGGAGGCAGAGATGGTTGGATCACTTGAGCTCAGGACTTGAGCTCAAACCTGAACAAGAGCAAGACCCCATCTCTACTGAAAACATAAAAAAACTATAGTCCCAGCCATTCAGGAGGCTGAGGCAAGAGAATTTCTTGAGGCCAAGAGATTAAGGTTGCTGTGACTCATGGCACTCTACCCAGGGCAACAGAGTGAGATTCTGTCTAAAAAAAACCCAAAAAAACAAAAACAAAGTCTCACATTATAAACTTGCAGAGGCACCCCTTTCAAGCTGTGGCCACTGTCATATTTCAGCATATCAGCCTGTTCTCCAGTGTTACCAGATGAAGAGGGTCCAGCTGCCTGTCACTGTCATCCAACATGCAGAGACGGGGGTAGGTCCACCAAACTTTGTCAGAAGGCCGGGATTCTGGAGAACAGTGAGAGCAGCCTCTCCAAGACTGTTCTGATCTACCATTTCTAACATTCAATTTCTTATACATTTAAGTTCAAAGTGAAGACAGAGTTAACCCTTCTCTTAAACAATAATCAGCAGAACCCATGATCCATAGTAAACAATAATCAGTATAACCCATGACCCCAAACAACATGTCAATTCAAAAGTTCATCCACTAGGCTCGATAGCTGTAGCTCAGTGAGTAGGGTGCCAAGGCTGGTGAGTTGGAGCCTAGCCCAGGTGTGCTAAAAACAACTGCAACCAAAAAATAACCAAGCATTGTGGCAGGTGCCTGTAGTCCCAGCTATTCGGGAGGCTGAGGCAAGAGAATCACTTAAGCCCAAAAGTTTGAGGTTGCTATAAGCTGTGTTACTGAGGGCAACATAGTGAGACTGTCTCAAAAAAAAAAAAAAAGTTAATCCCTTAAATCAATCCACCTCAACTGCTCAAGATAGGCATCTTTAGGGTTGGGAGCTAAATTTACAAAACAGTAAGAATGGAGGGGGTGTGTGAAGGTCAGGCAGGACCTACACCGGCCAGACCAGCCTGACAGACTCCACTTCATTCTCACTATACAGCTTCGAGCTTCGTTAGCAGAAATCTTTCTGTTCTTCATGCTCTGAACATAAATTGAAAGCCCCTTTGCTGACATTTGCATTTTTTAACTAACGTTTCAGCTCTCAGGCTTGGACCTTCACCCTTCCTCAGGCCACCTCTCTCCTTGCGTATCTCGCCCCAAAGGCGCCCTGACCCCTTCACACTTGTGCTTCCAGCACCCTGCTTTGTGCTGTTCCTCTCCCCGGCTGTCTGGAAACTCTCTCCACGGTAGCACTGGCCACCTCAACTCTGCGCAGATCTTTCCTTCCACCTCCCCATTTTACCTAGCCTTTTCCCTGCACCCTCTTTGAAAAGAGGCTGCTCATTTCCCTATCCCCTGAGTGTCTCCATAAAGCCAGCGTCTGCCTCTCATCTTGCTGCTTTGGAGGAGCTGGAGAGTGTAGGAGAAAGAAGTAATTGAATAGGCCTCATCCTGGATCAGATGAAAGCAAATAGTGCTGAAAGATAATAGCCAAAACCCTCCTTGAATCCTGCATTGGGCTCACTATTCAGAGACTTAATGTACTTTGTGGTGTTTTCTACTTATCATCTTTCCTTCCAGGGGCTTCCTCATCAGTCCTTGCCCAAATCAAATCTGTTATTAGACACATTCCTTAAAAACAGAATGACAACAACAGAAAAATAGCCCAATTAAAAAATGGACAAAGAAGGCTGGGTGTGGTGGCTCATCCCTGTAATCTAGTCTGGGAGGCTGAAATGGGAGGATTGCTGGACCTCAGGAGTTGGAGACCAGCTTGAGCAAGAGTGAGGCCCCATCTCTTCTAAAAAAAGAAAAATTAGCTGGGTGTCAGGGCAGCCACCTGTAGCCCAAGCTACTTGGGAGGCTGAGGCAGAGGATCATTTGAACCCAGGAGTCTGAGGTTGCTGTGAGCTAGGCTGACACTACAGCATTCTAGCCTGGGTAACAGAGTGAGACTCTGTCTCAAAAAAAAAAAAAAATAATAATAATAATAATAATAATTACAATAATTAATTGGGTCATGGAAGAAAATACTTTTTTTTTTTTTTTTTTTTGAGACAGAGTCTCTAGCTGTTGCCCTGGGTAGAGTGCCATGGTGTCACAGCTCACAGCAACTTGGGCTTAAGAGCGTCTCTTGCCTCAGGCTCCCAAGTAGCTGGGACTACAGGTGCCCACCACAAGGCCTGGCTATTTTGTGGTTGTAGTTGCCATTGTTGTTTTAGCTGGCCCAGGCTAGGTTTGAACCAGCCAGCCTCGGTGTATGTGGCCAGCATCCTACCCCCAGAGCTATGGGCACTGCCCAAGAAAATACTTTTAAAAGCTGTTTTTTTGTTGTTGTTGTTGTTTGTTTGTTTGTTTTAATGCACAAAGAATTGAAATAGCTGTTTCTCTAAAAAAGATATACAGGCCAGGCACAGTGAGGCACACTCATAATCCAAGGCCTCTGAAACGCCATAGTAGGAGGATCACTTGAGGTCAGGAGTTCAAGACAAGCCTAAGTAAAAGTGAGGCCTGTCTCTAACAAAAATAGAAAAAAGTTACCCAGGTATGGTGGGTGCACCTGCAGTCCTAGCTACCGTGGAGGATAAAGCAAAAGGATCACTTGAGCACAGGAGTTTCAGGTAGCACTGAGCTATGATGATGCCACTGTATTCTACCTGGTTGACAAAGTGAGAATCTGTCTCTCACACACACACACATAAAAGCCAATAAATACACGCAAAGATCCTTAATGTCCCTCATCCAACTTACACCCATTTGATGATTGCAATTAAAAAAAAAAAAAAAAAAGCCAGTCATGGTATTTCACACCTACAATCCTAGCAGAATACATACCAATGTAAGGTTTTCAGGTTTTGTCAGAAATATTCTCTTAATTCATAAGGTCATAATTCTTACTAAATTCTCTACACATGTATTTTTCTATTATCAGGGTTATTAAGAGTAGATAACTCAGTATTTTTCCAAATCTTCAATGGCTTTTGGATAAATACAACCAAAAAATATATGATACCCTTATGTTGTTAAAGAATTATTTTAAATGTTAGATATTATACTTTAAAACGTTATCCACAGACAGTCCTGCTGATATAGAACGATTCAAAGACTTTCCAACCTGGTGATAAGACAGATATAAATCTGTGTGCACACAAATAAAAATCATGTTCTACAGTGGTATCAAGGAGTGGTGGGTGGAAGGAAGGAAGCCTCGGCAAATGGGACTCCAGAGACAGGCAGTTTTCAAACCTGGACAGGTGGCTGGTATGAGTGCATTGGGCAGAAAGTGCTCTTCCAGCAGTGAAAGTCACTTCTGGGGTGAGGAGAAGCCAGTCATGCTTTTAATTAGAGTGCAGGCTTTGAAATGTGGAAACGTTCTTTAAAAGAAAATAAACAAATCATGCAGCCCTGTGATTCTGCTCTCACTCCCACAGACGTGCTGACAGGAGAAAGCTCTAGAAAGCAGCGAGCTTTCTCCTGCGTCAGCACTGCAGTGATAGGGATGACACCAAAGGTGTCCCAAACTCTGATGCTGTGCTCCATCCCCTCCCACCTCAAAGACCCAGAAGAACAAAGGCCTGGGCTCTTGACAGTGATGGCCCAGAACTTTGATGTCTGGGCTAACCAGATGTGAATGCCATCTGTTTAGAGCTCTGCCCAGCACTCCTTCTGCCAGCTCAGCTAATTCTTGGTGGCTCACAGTGGTCAGCCCCTAATGACACAGGAAGAAGCTTGGTCTTGATTGTAAAACATTCTTCAGATTCCACAAGAAACAATGTATAGAAGACCCTTGTTTCATGGTGGTTGCAAATGTCAGTTATAACATCCTTTAATTGCAATTCCACAATACATTATATTTACTGTGAGTCTGTGCCCTTTAACTTTGGTACAGAAATCCAACCCCTTGGGTAAAATAAGAGTGTGCTGTGCCCAAAATTCCCATTTGTGTGTATTTGGGAGCCTGCATGATTATCACAGATCTGTATTTTAAGAAGATTAAAAAATTACATGCAAATGTTAAATTTCTTCTCCTAGTATGTCATCTATTTTGATCACCCTTTGAACTAAAATGTATTTAATACAGGAGGCCCAAAATTTAAAAAAAAAAAAAAAAATTAACCTAAAAGTAGTGGTTTACCATCCTCCCTTTTTAGGCTCTTCAAAATCTGAGGCATAGTCAGGGTTCAAAAGTACTGCCACCATCCCCTACCCTTTTTAAGTTGAAATCTTTGGAGGGCCACACCTGTGGCTCAGTGGGTAAGGCGCCGGCCCCAGATACTAAGGGTGGCAGGTTCAAACCCAGCCCCGGCCAAACTGCAACAATAAGTTGAAATCTTTGGAAAATTAAACGTGTTTTCCTGTCTGTTCCATGGTTTATAACCAGTTCTAATGAGCTCCAAAGCTATATTTCTACTTGAGTTTAAATCTATCCTGTAAAAATAAACTAATACTTCACCATGTGAAAGGTGAAGGCAGAGGTTGGAATTACATAGCTGCAAGCCAAGGAATGCTAGGGATGGCCCATCACTGCTACCACTGCCACCACTGCCACCATCACCATCGCTGAAACCTGGGAGAGAGGCTGGATTCTCCCTCAGATCCTCCAGAAAGAACCGACCCTGCCAGCAACTTGATTTCAAATTCCTGTCCTCCAGAACTGTGAAAGAGTAAATTTTCTGTTGTTTTCAAAGTAAGTAAATAAACTAATACTTTTTTTTTGTAGTTTTTGGCCAGGCCGGGTTTGAACCTGCCACCTCTGGTATAGGGGGCTGGCGCCCTACTCCTTTGAGCCGCAGGCACTGCCCAATAAACTAATACTTTTAAACAATTTTAATTCATACAACCTCAGGTCCACATAGATTCTCTCTTTCTAAATTCACCTATTTATTACAAAATAAAAGATTAAAACATTAAGGCTTTATATATCTACAAATGTAAAGTTTGTTTTCTCTTAAACATCTGTAACTATTTCTATGCAAGTTATTCCAAATAAGCAATTATTTTTAAGCCTTTGAGATCTCGAAACATTTTCTTACTCAATAACATTGTTAATGAACCCGCAAGGGGAGTTAATGTTGTTCATGGCACAGAAAGCCAGTTACTGAGACAAGGATTGCCCAGGAAGAAAGGAATTATTTCAGGAGATGCATCTGGTGAGAGGCAGAGGCATAGACTGCCTCAAATCAACCTCTCTGACCAACAGGGTCAGGGGAGTTTTATGGAGGTGAAAATGAATAATGCAGGAGGGGAGTGAACATCGTTATGTGTTCAGGGTAGGGGTCAGGGCCCAAAAGTGCAGTGAGAAGTCACACTAGTACATACATCGCGTGAACAAAAAATCTGGGATAAGTCCTTCCCAGGGCAGGTGGGGATTTTAGTATTATAATGAGCTAAGGGTTGAATACTGGTAATTTTTTCAAGCTTGTGCACAGACTCAGTCGGCACAATCTGTGATGGTGGATCGCTTATCTTGTGTTTTCCAGACAAACAGGGGGTAGAAGGCTCTGTAGTTATCTTTTAGGTACAAGGAGGTTCCTGGGAAATAAACACAGAAAGGAATGCATCAGTGCAACAGAAAGTTACAAAGTTCAGATCAGCAAATCTTACTGGCCCCGGAACTTGAAACAGAGCTACAAAAATTATTATTAATATTTTTTTTTTTTTTTTTTTGAGACAGAGTCTCACTTTGTCACCCTCGGTAGAGTGCAGTGGCATCACGGCTCACAGCAACCTCCAACTCTTAGGCTTAAGCAATTCTCCTGCCTCAGCCTCCCAAGTAGCTGGGACTACAGGCACCCCCCACAACGCCCAGCTATTTTTTGGTTGTAGTTGTCATTGTTGTTTGGCAGGCCTGGGCTCTGGTGTATGTGGCTGGAGCCTTACCCATTGAGTTATAGGCGGCAGCCTACAAAAATTATTTTAAAATGTTATTTTCTTGCTTAGGGAGCAAATTAGAGCATGATATCTTTTTTTTTTTTTGAGACAGACTCTCACTATGTCACCCTCAGTAGAGTGCTGTGGCATCACAGCTCATAGCAACCTCAAACTCTTGTGCTTAAGCGATTCTCTTGCCTCAGTCTCCCAAGTATCTGGGACTACAGGTGCCCGCCACAACACCCAGCTATTTTTTGTTGCAGTTGTTGTTGTTTACCTGGCCCGGGTCAGGTTCAAACCCACCACCCTCAGTGTATGTGGCTGGTGCCGTAACCACTGTGCTATGCTACGGGTGCCAGGCCAGAGCATGATACATTTTTATGAATCTCAGCTATCCAATGTCTTAGCTCCTTTGGAAAGCTCTCATCAGTAAAGAAAGATTCCTATGGCCAGTAAATATTGTGGATTGTCTATGGCCAGTAAGTATTGTGGATTGTCTATGGCCAGTAAATATTGTGGATTGTCACTCAACATTCTTCTCCAACTCTCTAAACTCCTAATTGACAGAGTCTAGGAGGTGAAAACAACATGTTCCAGGTCCCTGAGGTACCTGGGGACACAGAGCAAGTTAAACCTTAGGGTAATAGGGCACAGTCCCAAGACTTTTGGAAGGCAGAGGGAGATGGAAGCCATGCTTTTACTGCTTCTGCTGACAAGCACAACCTGGTAGGTGTCAGGTCTTTGGGGGCCAGAATGCCCATGTTTGGACCTCAGAGTCATGGCTGTCAAGAGACAGGGCAGGGACTATCTTTGTTTTGTCTGTGCAGACTCAGCAGTGTCTTAGGGACTGAACTGTCTGTGCCCCCAAATTCACATGTTGAAGCCTTAACTTCAAGTACCTTAAATGTTACAGAATTTGGAGATGGGATCTTTACAGAGGTAATTAAGGTCAAACAAGGTCACAAAGGTGGGGTCCTGAGTTAACAAGACTGGTGTCCTTGTAAAAGAGGCAGACACCCTGGGGGTTACATGCACAGAGGGAAGACCATGTGAGGACACAGACAGAGGCCGCCAGCTGCAAGCCAAGTGGAGAAGCCTCAAGAGAAACCAGACCGATGACACGGTGACATCAGACCTCCCGCCTCCAGATCTCTGAGAAAATAAACTTCGGCCATCTCAGCTACTCAGTCTGCAGCATTATGGCAGCTCTGGCAGACCATTACACAGGCGTGGGAGGGTTGAGGCTAACTGCGGGGGCTGGGAGATTTCTAGGTAGCAGCTAACTTGGTGCATCCTTACAGCCAGCAGCTCCTGTGGCAGCCTCCTTTTGTCCCCACTTCCCGACATCAGTACAAGCAACAGCTCTGTAGTGGTCATTCACAGAGTTACGCCGGAGATATCCTGGCTAGAGCCTGCTCTTCCAGCCCTTTGCGTGAACTGGACACACTGAATTCTCTATGTTAAATCCTGTCCCCACATGGTCCCCTACAGGCTTCATGCACTCAGGACAGGAAAATTGGCTGTCTAAGTGCATTCAGGGGGCTGTAACAAAGTATCATCCACTGGTCAGCTTATAAACAAAGTATCATCCACTGGTCAGCTTATAAACAGCTTATTTGTCAGAGTTTTGGAAGCTGGGGAGTTCAAGATTAAAGTTCAAGCAGATTCCACTTCTGCCCCGACCCGCGGGACTAATTCAGCAGGGACCTAGGGTATGAAATGAGGGCGTGGGGGGGAACAAGAGACACGAAAAACCGGGAGCAAGACAGTATTCTGATCAAACTCCCTAGAACTTTATTTTTCAACAGCCATATAAACACAAGCAGAGGGAGGAGGTGTGCTCAGAGGTATGAGGGGGTGGGGAATTCCAGGAGCAGGTGTGATGTTTTTAATGTCTGGAATCAAGTTCCTGGAGCCAAGGGTAACAATGCCTTACTCGCCCTTAAATGCTTTCCAGCTGTGACTATGCCTGTTAAACCGACTATGGATATTCCTGATAAGCTTAAACCGGCTATGAATATTCCTGATAAGCTTAAACTCAGGTTTTCTGCTCCTGGCATGGTGCTACTGATGAGGTGGGAGTGGGCAGGTGTGCTGAGAGCCGGGACACTGCTGCTCTGCTGAGTCTCCCCGGCCCCTGCGGCTGCCACAGACCACACAGATGCTGGGGGATATCCCCGGGCAGGGGTGTGCTGGGCCCCAGGAGAGCTGCTAAAGCTTGGGTAGGATGGAGTGGCTTCTTCTTTGTGGAAGCAGGTGGCTGTGCAGGTCTGCTCCACCAGAGTCCCTGGTGGCATCAGCAGTGGTGGCTGGGTGGGGCTACACAGATAGCATCCACGGTGTCAGGGCCACAAGCATCCTCTGCCCAGGTCAGGAGGCAACAACAGCAGCAGAGGCGGGTACAGGTGGTGGGAGGCTGTGGGGCATTAGCTGGGCTCAGGCCCAGTGGCCGCAGCGGTGACGATGGCAGTGTTAGGAGCAGTGAGTGCATGATTTCCCCCAGTTAGCAGATTCCAAATTAGCCTCTGCTTGGCCCTCTAATGAGACACCAAGTTGGGTCATCACTTCTCATAACTCGATAACACCAGTGACTCTCATTTCTCTGAACTCAGATATTTTTGTCAGTTGGGGGTGATGGCTTAGACTAACCCTGGTCTCCCAGCTGGCATGGTTCCAGTGCTGGATCCGTCATGACCTCCATCTGGACAGCCTGGACCCAGCACCGGAACTCGGCTTCACAGCCCTGCCTCTCTCAGCTCAAGGGCTCCCCCAGCAACCTTGGACGTGACCTCTACTCCCCTCTGCTGTGACTCAAGTCTTCACAGACAGTGCGGGAACCCCCTGAAGCTGTTCCCAGACACGCTAATCCTCACCCTGTGAAGGAGGTCAGTTTGCCCTCACCTCTTTCTCTTCCCTCCATCCTGCCAGGCTTCCAGGAGAAGGAAGAGCCTGGAGCACAGAAACCGGCTCTCAGGGTGGCAGGGGAGTGTGGGAGGTGAGGTATATCCCAAAGTGAATGAGAACATCGCATCATGGCAGAATGACATGGGAACACTACATGTCTCCATTATAAAAGGAGTTCTCAGATTCTCAGGACAAGAATTCCAAAGAGCTCTTCTTGGGCAAATGTGCGTCTCAAACAGCACTGGGTGTCCGTGCAGTCCGTCCTCACCTCGTCCTGCAGCAAATAGCCCCATTGTCCCTGCCCTGGCGGCTGGAACGCTCTCCCCCACGCCACGCACATACATTTCCATGCACAATTTGCCTGGGTAATAAGAAAGGAAAGTTTTTTGTTAAATATTGACTTTAGGTGGTATCTGGGCTGTTGGTGGTATTTGGCTTAATTCTTCTTGGCAAATGTGGGCTGAGGCACCTACTGTCCCACAGATGAGAACCAAGGCCTGGGCTTGTCCACCAGCAGAAGCTGAGCCAACACCCTGGCGCACGGCAGTCACGTTTGGGGAACCATCCGGCCCTTTAGCTGGAACACGAGGATATAGGCACCTGCGAACAATTTAGATGGAACTGGAGGCATTATCCTAAGTGAAATACCTCAGGAATGCAAAAAGGAAAACCTACCCCGGGTTCTTACTGTCAGTGGAGTGGGGGGTGGATGCTGTAACTGGGAAGGGACAGAGTGTGAGCCCAGTGAGGGATAACATTCTGTCTACCGGGTATCAAGGGGATGGACTCTGCGGTGATGTGTGTGTTAAAGGCTGGACATCAACAGTATACAGTCTACCCATGAAACAAACACACCAGTATCCCTACATTCATTAAAATTTTTAAAAAGCAACTAAACGAATGAACACCAGCACTACTCTGCATCACGTATTATTAATTCTGGACGTTTTAATTCGCGGGGGACATGGTATGCAAACCTTGACCAAGCTGACCTAGTTTGAAAGCCGTCTGGGAAACAAAGCTGAGGAAACATAACTTAGGCCAGTTTTAAAAAAACATCAAGCGTGGGGCGGAGGAAAAACATAAAAAATAAAAATAAAACATAAAGTATGAGAAGCCGGAGAAGGGTTACATTATCTCCGGCCAAGTGGTAAGACTGAGGGAACGCAGCCCCTCTCTGGCCTCCTCAGAGGCTTCGATTGATTTCTAACAATGCTACCTGTGCAAAAGGCAAAAATGCCAAACTTAGGGTGGACAGAAGCCCAAGTGCCCAGGAAGACTGGACAGAGACAGAGGCTGGGCAAGAGGTGGGGGTTTACTAACAAAACTGCCAGCCGAGAGTCTAGAAGGGAGAGTGAAACTCCAGTTGTACCCCAGCCGGGGAAGTTCGCCAGGTTTCCTAATCTAACTACACATCCAAAGTTCGAAGCACTGAGCCCGACCCGGCCGTCCCCGCTGTTGACTAAGCACCCGGGGGAGTTCTTTCCCTGCTGGCGCCTCCGGCCTCTTTTTCTCTCTGGTGGTTTTGAGGCGGGATCAGGATTGGGGTGGGGCGCCCCACTGACCAGTCACCTTATCTACCTCCCACATTTAATATAGCTTGGAAAAATAATTCTATTCGGTGACTATATGTATCTACCTACAATCTACACGTTGAGGATGATTTCAAGTTTCTAAAAACACAAAAGCAAACACACAAGTGTATAGAAAATCATGAAGGGAGACGCACCAAGGGTTAAACCATTTGGAATAGGAGAATTACTGGTATTTTTTGTTTCTCGATTTTCCAAAGTTTTTGGAACTCATCCTTATTACTGTAATAATTAAAAAGAACAAACAAGATTGTTGAAGTCTTTATTATTTTATATAATGAAGAGAAGGAAAGGCAAGCACCCAGAAACCACAGAACCTGTGTTGCAATGCCTTCCAGGGCCGCCATGGCTCTCTCCTCACTGACGAGAGATTCGGGTAGTGACCTTTGATAGCTTACGGTTAATATTCTTCCAAAAATGGATAATTAGGGTGGTCAACAGCACTGAAAGAGAAGGAAAGATATTAATTAACTCTTGCCTCACACTGTCAAAGAATAGGTTTCTCTGAAGGTTCGGCTAAGATAGGTTGAGATTTGAGTTTATCACACAACCTTCTAACTACCTGTACCCTGGACGCACAGGAAAGCTCCCTGCATCTCTGATAACCACACCTACACAGTGCCCAACTGTTTTCTTAATTATAATTTATAAGAATGCTTGTATACATGAACTAGTGTTATCCTTGTTTTTCTTTATTCTTCCATGTTCTTTTTCTCTGTTTTACCATTAGTCCTTTGTAATCGTATGTCACTGAAGGGCCCCTTCTTGGCAGTGGTGTGCGCCAGGAGCCATGTCACTCGCGTGGCCACACAGGTGAGTGAGACGAGGACTCACGGTCTCAAGAGGCTGATCACAGCCTGGCACTGAGAAGTCGGGTGCAGGAAGGTGCTTCCCACATTATTCTCACTCAGATGTCTGGGTCACAGTCCTGCGGTTCTTTTCCAAAAAGGAGAGCGACCCTGCAGAGCTTTCTGAAATCTTTGTTCTCATGAGTAAATTGTAATGCTTCTTAGTAAATCTGCTCCCTGCCTGAGGACT
>CAUYPK010085168.1:0-13723 GCA_963574355.1 Loris lydekkerianus | reverse complement strand
AGCCCTACTATGAAGCTAAACTATAGCTTTCACATGAAGGCTATAACCCAACTATACCACAAGACTATGAGGAAAGGACCAAGGAAAGGGAAGGGAGGGGGGAGGTTTGAGTGGAGGGAGGGTGATGGGTTGGGCCACATCTATGGTGCATATTTTTATCTATAATAAACAAAAAAAAAAAAAAAAAGAGGCTGAAATTAACCAAATGTGTATTTTATGTCGGACCGTGTTTAGAAACAAACGCCCAGGTGACATGCTGTTTTCATATCACTTGGAGCATTCTTCCTTTATATTAGTTGCTCTATCGCGGTAGGTATATTTATATTAAAATTCCTTTTGGAATGAAATGTTGGTATTTTGCTGTCATCCAGTGCCATTCATTATAGGTTATGTTTGTAAATCTTAGTTGAATATGAACTGAACTGCGATAATAGAAGATTGCAGGCTGTTTGCTGTTTCCCAGCAAGCAAGATTTCATGTCTTTTAGTGAGAAGTTTGGAAGGATTGAAAGAGAAAGAGAAGGAAAAAACAATAGACAGACACTGTTGGCTTAAAATACAAATAGAACTAGCATTTTGGTTTCACTGAATAGATACAATCTGTATAACTATATATAATGCTATAAAATAGGTCACACGTATGTAAAGTTAGTTAAGCAATGCTTGGTTCCACTACTGTGCTTGGAAAACAGTGCTTCCCAGTTATGTGAAATTCCCTGCCAGTGGAAAGAGAACCGCAAATGGAGTGTTTTCAAATGGTCTTTGGCGGGGGCCACTTTGGCTGGGCAGACCTGAGAGGCACCCTGCACCTAACCTACTTACGTGGGCAGCCACGAAGATTCCATTAAGGCCACTGTTGTTGATGGGATCCTGGGGGATCTGATTATTAATGTTTGCCAGACGAAGAAGTATAGGTATTGTCATGTTATTACCATTACTATTCTAAGAGCCCAGTCATCAAGGACCCCAGGAGACCCCGTTTTAATAACCACTAATGAAGAAGATAAAATATGTAGCAATGATTGTTTTAGTAATGAACAATTTTATTACCTGCTTAGTTTGAAGCTTGCGTAAACAAATAAAAAAAGGGAAAAACATTAAACAGTTGTTAGCTTTGATTTAGACTGAGAATTTCAATTCAAGAGCTACTGATTTGTTCATTCATAGATAGGAGGGGGCCATTATCAGTAAGAATGGCGCCTTGCCGAGACGCAGGCAGTGGTAATGGAGTGCTTTCCTGCCTATCAATAAAAGTTCCATTAGACGAAAGATTCCCATTTCCCTCATCACAAACATAGTGGGGACCAGATTAAAACCTGTTGTGTAATTGTGGGTTGTAGGGTGTGTTTCAGAAACAGACCACATTCAGCAATCTGTGCTGTTTATAGAAGTGACAGTGAGGAAAACGTGCCCTTTTGAGAATCTGAAAAGGTATAAACATCATCTCCAGGAAAAACTCATTCAACATTTTCCAAATACTTTAAAGTTTATAAAATTTATCCCGAGATTTTCTAGGAGATTAGCCCTCTGCTTGAGCACACCTTCTTTCCAGGGACCAGTCTGAATTCATTTCAATTACAACCAATCAACATTTCTTGAGGAGTTTCTAGATGTTTGACATGGTTGTAGGTGCTGGAGTTTGTGCTGTGTTTATTATGTAATACAAAATGAATTTTATGTGCTTTTGATACTAACAGTAGTAACATGTCTGAAGAAGGTGGCTCAGGGCAGCTCCCCACCTTCGTACCCTCAGGTTAGCAAGTATCAGCCTATCATTTTCCAGTGCAACAAGTAGAAACCCAAGGAATTAAACATCTTTTTCAAAGTTTTAGGTAAGTGCAGAAGCCTCATGTCTGTTTTAGTGTTATTCCACTCTTTCTCCTAACATAAGGACAAAAATAAGAATAATTATAAATAAATAGTCTTGATTATCTGGGTTTTTTTTTATTATTTTGTTTAGCCAGCTATACTATTTTATTTTAAGCCAGTTTTTTTTTTTTTTTTTTCTTTTTTGTTGCAGTTTGGCTGGGGCCAGGTTTAAACCCGCCACCCTCAGCATATGGGGTTGGCGCCCTACCCACTGAGCGACAGGTGCCACCCTATGCTATTTTATTTTAATAGAAAATACAGAAATTAAGTCTTAGTCTAACCTCTGTCAAAAGACTTGTAAATGTCAAATTTATGATGCCTAAATTAACATAATGGGAGTATATTCTCATTCTGATGGAGAATATTGAACTTTATTTAAGATGTAAAGGATTGAATATATTTACAAAAATAGGTGCTTTCCTAGATTTGAATTTTGGAAATTATGTTTAGGCTGGCAGGTAAAATCAGCAAACACAAAAGACTATGGAAACATAAAAATTTGTTAAAAATATTGAACAGAAGAAGCAATATGTGATATTATATGTGTGTGTGTACATACAGGAATATGCATTCAAACATTCACAAATATTGATTGCTTATTCTATGGTCGTCACTCTGCTAGATGCTGAGACCGTGGCAAAGGCAAAAATTGACTCGTCTTCCTGACCTCTTGGAACTTGGAGTTCAGTAAGACAGATGCAATCTTCAGTAAGCTACAAAAATAATAGTAAGTGTTAATAAGAAGTAAGAGGTGTTTTGAGAAAATATTTCAGGAGCACATAATTTAGTCTGGAATATGGCGGGATAGGGGCAGGTTTTCATGCAAAACATTCTGAAAAGTGAAGTGTCACCTGGGACCTGAAGGAGGTGAATGAGCACTGTAGGGGCGAGTGAGCCTGAGGGAAGGAGAGCTTTCTCAGCCTGTGAGGAGCTGAAGGGCGGAGGTCGTTGCTCAAGCATGAGCAGAGAGGACGGCCCCGAAAAACCAGCCTGGCGCGGCCTTCCAAGTCCAGTTGTGGACTTTTGGACTTTATCCTAAGAACAATGGGAAGTCATTGTAAACACTGAATGGCTTGATGACACGCACAGCTTAGAAAGATCACAATATTCATTGTGGAAACGGGGTCAGAGGGAACGCATGGAGATCATTTAAGGGGCTGTGGTTCAGGTGGGAAATAATTGTGACTTGGACTCAGGTGTTACCTGTGTAGGTGGCAAGGGGCTGATAGAATCAAGACTTGCTGAGATGGAAAACTGGGAACGGAGAAAGGGTTGTCAAAGGTAATTATTAGGTTCCTCTAATATGATTACAACTCTGTGCAGATTACAAAGGTAATGGTACAGGAATGTGCAAAAATTATTGAAGTTGGGCGGTGCCTGTGGCTCATGGAGTAGGGCACTGGCCCCGTATACTGGGGGTGGTGGGTTCAAGCCCGGCCCCAACCAAAACTGCAAAAAAAAAAAATTATTGAAGTTATGTGAAGGTGGAGGGATTATAAATGATTTTGTCCCATCTATTTTTTTAACCAAATTTTTGTAAGACTGTTGTTACTCCTATCATTAATGAAAAAAAAACAACCACTTTATCCAACATAGAATGATTGCTGATAGAGCATTACATTATTTCAATTACCTTAGTTTCATCACTATTGCCTCATTTGGGGACCTGGTGCATTTTCAAATGATACAAATGATATTTCTATCTCTTCTTTGGAGGCAAAAATCAAGTCTATTATCTAGTCTGAAGTCTGGGAGTGATTCCTGTTAATTGTGCCTGCATTTTGCCTTCCTCAATTTCATTACATTATTTCCTGATTATATGGCCTTGCACTGTGGATGTTATTTGAGGGTTCAGAATGTCCATTACTGGGGGCCTGTAACTGTGTCCCAGTGACCCTGGAACATAAATGCCCTCTTGCGGGGAGTCTGTAGGGACCCCTTTAGATAGGATAATGCAAAATGAGATCCTTCCTCATTTTGGTTGGGGTTTTTAAAAGGTAAATATTAATTCAATAAAATTAATTTTTTAGTTCTCTATAAAAATGTTATTATATGCGAGTCTGAAAAGAGTTTCTGTGCAAAAGCAGTGACAGTTGCTTCAGAAAAATTGTGTCATTAAAGCCATGTTAAATAGACCCTCTGGACATGCTGAGGAACTTTATGTGTTTATGTAACCACCGAGTACTTTTGGATCATATTTAAACTTCTGCCTTTGATGTAATAGATACTCAAAAATACCCAATGGGCCTGTGAAATATGAAGAATATTTAAAAGGTGCTATTGCTGTAATGGTGCACACCTTGAGCTTGTAAAGCTTTTGTTGAGCTAATTCTAGTTTGTTTTGAGATTATCAAGCTCAAAGGTTTCTTGTTGGGTAGAGTTTAAAAAGATGCTTAAACAAAACCCTTTCTTGACTTAGGCAGGATTTTAGAATTTTTTAAAACGTATTAACTTATTTGGGAAAAATAATTGCAACAGTTTTCAGTTTTTAAAGAGTTCCATTAGAGAAATAGGCAGCTGTGGTGTAGTCGAGAGAGGAGGAGAATTAACAGCAGAGCCAGACGAACCTGCATAGGAGCCCAGCGTCTCTGCCACATCCTAGACAAGTCTGCACTTTTTCTTTTGTAGTGTCTCTACTGTCTTCAAGTCATTTTGTGAAGATTTGAAGTGGTGGTTAAAGCAAGAATTTGGAATACAACAAAGGAGAATTGAAAGACCAGTTCCACTCTGTATTTTAGGTATAAATCTTGGGGAAAGTCACTCACCCTTTCTGAGTCTCAGTTTTTTCAGCTGTAAGATAGGAAGGCTAATATCATTCACAAAGAGTTTGTTCTTATATAAGTTGTCAAAAAGCATCGTATATTGTAAAGTGTTTGGCAAATGTTAGATAGACCGATAGTACCATTCTTGAGGTGTTAGATGATCAGGAAGACGATTATAGGCATTTAATGTATTTTTACCTTTTAAATATCATGAATTTTAGATTGGTAATGAATACCCGATGCGGGGTGCCTCTTACATATTGAGATCTGTTCTAGATGCTTTAAAAACATGGCAGCATTTAATTTCCTTGGTGAACGGCAAGATAGGGAGTAGTGCTCCTCATATTATAGATGAGAACATTTAGGTCCGTGCAGGTAAAGGGATCTGCCTGAGTGGCGGATCCAAGACAACTTTGTTCTGTGTGATTCCAAAGTCATTGCTATTTCTTTCCTTCACACTGTCCTATTTTTTTCTCAGTGTCTGCTGGTGGAAGAATATGTTGATTACAGGGCAGTTTCACATTCTCTCTCCCTCAACGGTCCCCCAAAGCCCAGTGTTCAAAGGTCTGTTGGCCTCCTTATGCCCAGACATGACGGTATGGCTGCTGTGTACCCACCTTGTTGCTGTAAAAAGTCCTCAGTAGAGTCCATTTTTATAGTTGTTAAGATGCCAACAGTTAGAACACATGTTGGATAAATGCTACAGGAGATATTTCTTGTCAATGGCACACATACATACCCACATAACACGTTTGCTTTTAATAGAAAATACCTGTAACTCTTTTGAATCATGTTGAAGGTGAATTGCAGCCCATACCTTTAAGTTCTTATTTTGACTCCATACATTATGAAATTTCTTAAGCTTTATTATTCATATTAGACATATGCAAAAAGCCTTACTCCAAATCAGAAAAATGATACGCTTAATTAACTTCATGATGACTATGGTAAGTGAATTCTACATTAATAGGAAATTAACTGACAGCTGTGAGAAGCACTTGAAATAAACCTGCATTGTTGACTTTTCTTCTGATGCCCTGTGGGTCTTGGTGACGAGTAGGCTTTCCAAGTGATGGCGCCTTCAGAAAGTGATGCATATCAGCACAGTGTCAGCAGATGAACCTGTACAGGTATAAGATTTTGATTTGGGGGTTTGGTTACCTGGGGACCATATTATTGGAAACTATTCTTGTCTCTCAGAATGTGTCTGACTCTTGCCAAGAGCCAGTAATCCTTTGAAAATCATATAGACAAACAGGCTTCCACTTTATCTTCCACCAAAATAACACAGATTTTTAAGATGTAGCTTCTAGAACCTGTATAGAACCTGTATTTCTTCTTAGGTTGTAATTTTCTTCCTCCCTGTAGGCAGTTGTCATCAAATAGAAAATGGGGCTGGGAAGATTTATCTAACAGCCTTCAGTTAACATTGTTGTTCTGAGTAATGTTAACTGGAGCACCTCTTCTCTGTTCCCAATTCCCACTGGTGAGGATGGTCAAAATATGTGATACAGTGAATGGTTCAGGAATTTGATAGTTTTTCCTTACTCATTACTGTTTACTGCTTAGTCATTTCTTATGTTTAAAATGATCTGAGTCTAATAAAACACTTTTATAATTAACATATAATTCTGCCTAAATCAACATTTAAAAAAATACATCCCCCTAAGGCATCATTTTGTTTATTAGATGTTCCTGATGCTTTTTTGGATTGCAGGTTTGTTCTGAGTGCTTCCAGAGGTTGAAAATCTTCCCAGGTCATGTCTGTGATAGAAGCTTATGTGATAAGCACACCCACCCACACAGAACACACACACTTTTTGTTATTTTGTTTTATACCTTTCATGATAATGAAATATCATGAACTATTTTAATTTTAATAATGGGCCTTCTCAGCCATGCTAAGACCTGCAATGTACTTCTTCTAATTCAGGGTCCTGCATTGTCTTTTCTCTATTTTTCTTTTCTTGTGTGTGTGTTTCTATATTACTTTGTTTTCTCATTAGCTGTGAGAAAACCACCAAAGAGCTAGGACCCCAGGTGTATGTGTGGCATTACAGTTGGTGTGCTGTTCTAGTGCTCTACCGGTCAAGTTGAAGTTCACCTTAGTGGTGGAGTTACCTCCAGTTTTAGGCTGACAACAGGAAAGGTCTCCACTTTGAACATTTTAATTAGTAACTTCTGTTTAGTCATTCATTCATGAACATGTGGAGTGCCTGTCCTGTGTAGATTCTGGAGCTACAGAGTATAAACTCCGCCCCACAGTCCCAGTCCATTGGAAGAGGATAATAACAAATATTTACCACACCAGCTGAAACGTTTTATCATAAAGGCACATTCGAGCACTCCAAGGCCACACTTTTAACTGTAGATGGAGCATTTATAGTGGAAGCAATAGGAGTTTCTTTGTAAAAATAAATAAATAAATAAGTATTTAGCAGTCAGGGTTAGGGAAAGAAGGCACCCTCAGCAGAGCAAACAGGAGCCGGGAAGGAGCCCAGTCATTCTGGAAGATGCTTCACGTGTCAGCTTGATGGAAGACTTTACAGTGAGGAGGGGAAGGAAAGGCCGAGTTCTCCCTGTGTGGCAGCATTGTTGGGGACAGCTCATATCCAGCTGGACATCCACTTGGGTAAGGCTCTATACACTAATGTAAGGAAGTGGGTCCAAGCTGGACTGAGCCGCTGATCTGGAGCCCCTCCCCTGGCCTGCTGCTCTCCCCTAGACCTCCTTACACACAAGGACTCCGCAGTTAAAGACTTTATAATTAGGGTCCCCTCTAGCAAGAAGCCCAGTTGGGTTAATTTTTTTGAGCATCTCTCTTTTTTAAATTTAATCATAGCCGTGTATGTTAATGCAATCATGGGGTACAATGTGCTGGTTTTATATACAATTTGAAATATTTTCATCAAACTGGTTAACATCGCCTTCACGGCATTTTCTTAGTTATTGTGTTCAGACATTTATATTCTGCATTTAGTAACTTTAAAAAAAGATGGAGACTGTATGTCTTTCATGTTTACATGGATGGAGCTGGAAAATATTCTTCTTAGCAAACTGTCTCAAGAACAGAAGAAAAAGTATCCAATGTACTCAGGCCTACTATGACTCTAATTTATAGCTTTCATATGAAGGCTATAACCCAATTACAGCATCTTCCTTTTTGTATGCCAAAGTAAAAAGTTTAAACTTTATTCCATAGCGTAGGGCTCAGAAATTCAGATGCTTCCGTGGGACAGATAGGCCACATAGAAATGAGTGAAGCAAGTGGTTATAAAAAACAGAGGTGAGGATTCTCGTAAATTGGAAGAATTCAACTTAGTTTTCTTTATTATTATTATTAAATCATAGCTGTGTACATTAATATGATCATGGGGCACCATACACTAGGTTCATAGACCATTTGACACATTTTCATCACACTAGTTAACATAGCCTTCCTGGCATTTTCTTAGTTATTTTGCTTAGTTTTTAAAACACACTGCGTCAACAAATACAATTGAGTGGTGATGTTGAAAAATGGGACAGATGGGCTCCTGGTACTCAAACTTTGCAGTGTCAGTAATCAGGAGCCACTGTGGATTTTTTGGAAATAAGAGAGTTGTATAGAACTCAGTTTTTAGAGAAATTACCATGGTGGTTTGATGGACAGAGATTACAGAAAACAAGAACGTATCAGGCCAGAAATATAGCTCTTCTAATTCAAAGATTGGACGATAAGATGCTGGTTCAAATTCAGAGATTTCAGGTTGCGTTTAAAAACGAAGCTTTCTCTGCATCATAAAATAAGGGAGACATGGTGTTTCTGTCTTTAAAAGTTTCAAACACCAAGAAGATAGTAGTAGAAGCTAAAGCCGCTGGTGTCTCAGAGTGAAGCTTCTAGGTCTTTTGTGCCCTGAAGTGGCATAGTAACTCATACAGAATACTTGTGGATAAAAACACAAAAAGCTGGGCGGTGCCTGTGGCTCAAAGGGGTAGGGCGCCAGCCCCATATACCGGAGGTGGCGGGTTCAAACCCAGCCCCGCCCAAAAACTGCAGGAAAAAAAACCACAAAGCACTGTGGGTGGTGCAGTGGGGTGGAACAAATGTTGAAAGACTCTGTAATGTTACCAAGCGGGGGATTTTTTGTGATAATATTGTTTAACATCTTTTCAACAATCCTGAGTAGGTTTTATTCACTAACTTAACAAATTCATTGAGGACCTAACATAGCCTAGGCTTTGTTTTAGGCATTATTTTTTATCATGCAGGATTTGTTAATTTATTCATTGAGAATTTACTGTGTGCTGCCGTGGGATAAAATAGAGAACAAAATAGACTCTCCCCGTTCTCCATGGGGGCTCCATTCTGCGGGAGGAGAAAGGCACAAACCTGACAAGGGGTGAGGTTAAGGTGAGCAGCTAGGGAAGGGACTGAGGCTGGGAAGGAAACCAACTAGCTGTGCAGCAACCGAGGGGTGAGAGTGACCACTGCACAAAACATAGGGAAGAGAGTCTTTGTAGAAGGAATGGAACGGAAGCGATGAACAGAAACTCACAGCCGGTAATATGAAACTGTTATCCGATGAAGAGGATCCAGCCGCCCACCGCTCTCAGCTGAAAGCAGAGATGGGGATTAGGTCCAATGAGCTTTATTATCAGAAGGCCAGAAATTCTGGAGAACAGTGAGAATAACCTCCCAGTTTCTCTTCTGCCTCAGTTACAATTCTACTAGTTTTTATAATGAACCTAGAAAATCTTAACTTTATCTGATGGGAAGTTACATCAGCGTAGTCTTTTCATTCTAATAATGCAAAATGTCTAAACAACATTTTAGAGGTAATTTAAAAGGTAATTTTCAACTTTAATAAAATATCTAAGAGAATCCTTAAACAAGACATTTTATCATGAAAGTAACCTTTACAAGTATCACAACACCTGTTGTCTGTGTAACTACTTCCTCAGGTGTCCCGACATGAACATCCTCACAATCACGGAGGATCCTTAGCTAGATGTTCATGGAGAAGGACATGAACTCGGCAGACGGGGTCAGCTGTGACTGTGTCAGCTTGGCTGCTCAGACTCCAGCTTGTCAGTGCTTTTCTGGCTTCTAATCTAGAGTGTTGAACAAAGTAAAGCGATGTGCTAGGTTTGGGTGAGCAGAATTTCAGATTTGGATGAGACGGATGAGTGTAGCTATTTTCTTATATCAGTATTTCTCAAATTTCAGGTAGAGTTGGACATACCTGGGGAACTTGATGAAAACGCAGAGGTGCAGGCTGGGCTCTGCTCCTTCCACCAGGACAAATTTCCTGCATCCTTTATTGGCTTCACTTGGTGATTCTGACACACGGATGTTTGAGAATCACTGGCTGAGACGTCCAGACGAGGCTAGAAAGAGGGACTGAGTAAAGGGTTAGAGATGGGTATTTTACGGTTTCCAAAACAGTGTTGACGGAGACTTACAGGAGGAGGAAGGGAGGCTGCAGGATGGTGAGTGGCCGTGGACAGGTAGTTGGGGTGAAGACAAGGAGATGCCCAGAAGAAAGACACATGAACTGCTTGTCATAAGGGGCAAGTGCAGCACAGCTCGGCTACCCTTCCTGTGCGGGAGCCACAGCCCTTGGGGTTACCTTATAGCTCAGCAACCTAAAAAATAGGCATGTACTCAATATTTGTTTGTTGAATGAAGGAATGCTTCTGGGGATGGCTAAGGAGACATTTTTGGAAGAATGTAAGCAATCATATCAAATGCAGAAGCTGAGGTCAAGAGGGCCTGAAATTTAGGGGATTATTAGAAGATTTAGTCTGAAGACACTGTTGCTATGGAAGAGATGGGGCAGTTAAGTTCAAGCAGTGAGTTCAGGCTCTGCAGTTATTTATAACATTCATCCTGAGCTGTCGATGAGTAGTGAACAGCCATAAAGTATACATACATGCAGAGTGTACATGCATATGCATATATACGCACACGCAAACATGTTGGGACGCATGTATGCGTGCAGAGGTGTAGCTGTTTGGCGCCAAGGCGGTCACAGTGTCCTGTTCTGTTGACACCTGGTGGCTGCTTCCTCCAGGCTGTACTTCTTGTGGGAGGCGGTGTGTCTCAGGAGTCTCAAAGGTGGCAGGGGGCTATCTTTGGAAGGTTGGAGCATAGTCAGAAGCCATGGGGTGCCAGGGGCACGTCTCCAGTAAGCTGGATAAACCATTTGCTCCCCTTAGTTCTCAGTGATTGCTCCCTAAGAATAGATACAATTTCTAGAAATTGCATAAAAATATAAAATCCTATTTTAAGATTTGTTTAAAGCGTTTTAGCTCCAGACACACATTTCCTTTGAAAGGATAAACCTTTGTGTCACAAAGTAGAGATGCTTATTAGTCATCTCTCTGGGATCTGCAGATTCAGAGACAAAGCATCCAATTTTTCATGTATTTTGAAGTGTCAGGCCTGACTGGGTCTTGATGAAGATTCCTTTATCGTTTCCACATCATTCAGTGTGGTCTACGGGGGGTAGACTTTTCTTAGTCCACATGAACAGAACCTGTTATTTGTAATGGAAATTCTGCACGTATCTATGAGGATGAATAGGCATTGAAATAATCTACATCTAGACCTTCATAGTCAGTTTTATTTATCTGTCTTAAGATTGATCTTTTCTTCTCCAAGTGCTGTTTGAGATTGATTATAGGTATCTGGTGATGGGTCTGAGGTTGTAACTTTAACAGGTGTAAGTATTTCTTTCCTCTATTTCAGCTGAGAAGTTTTGAAAGTGAAATATTCACAGCCCTTAAGAGACCTCCAATTTAATTTCTCATCACGTTTATTCTGTAGTTCACATTAAGTCCAGAGTACAAAGGACCGAACGAGCAGACTCTGTAGACATCAGATAGCTGGCCATGGTGCTGGCCATGACGTCTCAGGACGCCCAGAACTTCCTTCAGCCTTTCTCTTCCTGGATGTCTCGGGTTTATGGAGCTCTCCAGCAAGCAGGAGGTATATTATCTGCCTCGCTGGTTACCGTAAGCCAACAAGACTCTAAATCGAGTGACAAGGTAGACCAGGACGTAGATGATACTAAGATTCAGGAAACTTACTTTGGAGATGAAGAACAAGACGATGATTGGAACCAAGAGGATGAAAATTCCTTGTTTCTTGAAGCAGATCACTTCTCATGTTGTAATAGTGATTTGCAGGACTCTGGCCACAGCCCAAGCCCCAGATTTAGCCAACAGGCAAAGGGCTCATGTGTCACAGTATCCCAGGGGCCCAACCAGACCCTTGAGGACCAGAAGCCACCACATGTGTTCTCTTCTGTTGCTGAGGAAGAACATCATCTTGAAAAGCAAAGAAGTGATCTGTGGCCTGGCTCTGACAGCCAGCTCCCCGATAATGTTAATGGAAAGAAACAAGGTAAGCCCGCCAGTTACTGCTTCTGAGTTCTTCTAAAGGACATTTCTACTTACTTTATTTTGACTTGTTTTTAGTTATCACATGGATTTTTTTATTCTTCTCTCTCTAGTACCTTCCCACATACTGGCTTCTGATTGAGATATGTAATCCTTAGGAATATTTCCAATATATAAAACTTTGGAAGATCTATGTTTGGGGGCTCTATATTCCAAAAACAATAGCTCTGAGCAAGTGAAATGGTGAGAATGAGTGGATTCTGTTTGAGAAGCCCCATGTGCATATGTCATGCTTTTAAAAATATCTTTTAAAATGTTCTTTTCCCCCCTCTAGGTTAGGAATTTCTAGATGTTACTATATTATTCAGTGTGAAATCCTGTGCAAAAAGCCATCCTTACTGCAGAGTTCTTAGTTGATAACACTCCAAGAACACTTCTCACAGTGTTTTACTGAGATGTGATGTGAGATGACAGTTGATGAGGAAATCTTTGAAATAAGAATAGCTTGATTTTCTTTTTGCCCTGAATGGTAAAGACATATTTGATAAAAGCTGCCTGTAAAGCTTTATGCTTTTAGAACTGAGCACCTATCGGACCTTCATTGTATGAATAATGAATATGATAAAAATGTAATTAACTCTGTAAAAGGAGCTGTAGTGCATTGCAGCTCCATGCAGCAGGAATCCTCCTACTTCTAATACTCTAACCCTGAAGTAAGGGCATTCTACCGGGCCGAGGATTGGGAAATGACTATCAGGAAGTGCACCTGTGTGGTGGTCATGCAGGCACAGCTCACGCAGGTTAGTGGATCACTTTCAGCAGCCTCCAGTCTTTTTGACACCAGGGAGGACCAGTTTCCTGGAAGACAATTTTCCCACAGATGGAGGTGGAGGGAGGATAGTTTTGAGATGATTTTGAGTGCAGTACAGCTCCACTTCAGGTCACCACACATTGGGTTCTCCTAGGAGCACACAGCCTAGACACTTCCCACGCACAGTTTACGGTCGGTTCACACTCCTGTGAGAATCTAATGCTGCCGGGAGATGGAGCTCAGGCCAGATGTGAGTGGTCAGGAGAAGCTGGACAGATGAAGCTGCGCTTGCTTGTCTTCTTTTGTTTTTTTAATTTATTAAATTTATTTTTTTTTAATTGTTTGGGATTCGTTGAGAGTACAATGAATTCATTGAGGGATTCATTAGGTTACACTGATTCCGTTTGTTAGGTAGAGTCCCTCTTATAATCAAGTTCCACCCCCAAGAGGTGTTGAGCTTTTCTATGACTCCATATTTATTTATTTATTTATTTATTTATTTATTTATTTATTTATTTATTTACTTTTATGGTTGGGGATTAATTGAGGGTACAATAAGCCAGGTTACACTGATTACATTTGTTAGGTAAAGTCCACCTTGCAATCCTGTCTTGCCCCCAAAAGGTGTGGCACACACCAAGGCCCCACCCCTCCCTCCTTCCCTCTCTCTGCTCTTCCTTCCCCATCCTTCCCTCCTTCCCTCTCTCTGCTCTTCCTTCCCCCACCTCCTTACTCCTTCCCTGTCTCTGCTCTTCTTTCCCCCACCCCTCCCTCCTTCCCTCTTTCTGCTCTTCCTTTCCCAATACCCTACCTCCTTACATCTCTCTTCTCTTCCTTTCCCCACCCCCTCCCTCCTTCCCTCTCTCTGCTCTTCCTTCCCTCACCCCTCCCTTCTT